>VDFB02058242.1:585385509-585402422 GCA_007258455.2 Sequoia sempervirens
ACACCATATGCCCCATCTTCAATTTTCTACAACATCACTCACCTATATTTCAATACACTGCGCACTGTAATAATGCTTGCTCAGATAGAAACAGAATTAAAGCAACAATGATCACATTCACTAGCCCAGAATTTGACTGAAGGGAATATGTTCTGTAAGAACTCGTCTTGCTCTGACTTCTGTAACCTTGTTTCTGCTTTCTTTGTGTTTTGTAATTTTTGAAGGTTTTTGTAATTTTTAAAGGTTTTATAACAAATATATCATTTCACAAGATATTGCCAGGCAACCAGAAAAAGATTAACAAATTCAAGCAAACATGCAATGCAAATATGCTGGAAATAAACTCCTTGTTTGATATTAAAAACCCTTATTGAATTACAAATTAGACATGCCAAGCATTCAAATAAGACTGATTTTTAGAGAAAACCTGGTATATAGTGACTGCAGCCACAAGAAGTTCCCATGCAGCCACCACATAAAGCTTTGTCCCTGTGTTTTATTGCTGTTGTAGCATCAACAGACCTGGCCGCCCCTGTTGGAAGAGATAGCAGCCTCAAAAGCAAGGCGATCTGCCTCTTGATGACCATGTCCCAGCCCTAGATGGTACAGCTGGTCATTATTTGAACCATTTTTCAAATCAGACCTTAGTTACTGTCAGATGCATGCAATTTTCTGTATAAGATTAGACCTCAAAAGCTGGAATGATACCCTCATGAAATTGCCTTGAAAACTCATACAAAACTCAGCCAATAATAATAACCCAGCACTGTAGCAAATTACTGTAGCGTATTACTGTTAACGGGTACTGTAGCGTCACTGTTCACAAAGCTCGAAATCTGATCGCTAATGGCTGCCAATGATGAATCTTCGGGTCTGCACTTGATAGTCCTTCAATAATCTTCAAACCCTAGATGAAATCTTCACCTTAAGCACAAATAGAACAACTGTATGATGCCCTCCTATATGCCCAATTCAGTAGATATCTCACTACCTCAAAAGGCAGCAACAATGGAGAGTGAACGTTCTCCAATGGCAAACTGATTTATAAACCCTTGGCTTCCTCTCTCAGACAAAAACTCATCAACACCAATGCTCAATCCCATCCAAAAAATAACTCCAAAGTGAATTATATAAGCCCTCAAGAGAAAATTGAACTTCTCCATAAAAAGTCATTTAATAACATTAAAATGTTATTTTATTGCATTTTTTAATATTTTATGAAGAACTTAGGAAATTGACGCCCAATAAATAATTAAATAAATGCCCCCCTTTTAATGATGCCTTGACCCTTAATATTAAGTTAAGTTATAACTTAATATTATAAGCTTTTAAATAATTAATGTTTATTTACACCAAATAAACATTAATATCTCCATGAGTACTCATTATCTCTGAGCGCCGTCTGAACTGGGAGCTGAGCTGATGGAGCTGCATACGACCACACACCTTACTAAAAATAGTAAGGGTCCCTCTCTTATCCATTCCTGACTTACTATAAATAGTAAGTTGAGTATACGGAGTCTGTGAGCGGCAAACTGAATGCTGCTGAACTGTGGAGGCAGTACAATCCCGAGGAAGCTCTAACCATCCTCTGACTAGCCCTCCCGAGGGGGTCAGGAATTTATATGACTGAAGCTCCTCTGGAAGAGCAATTGATGTAGAGACATTACATGTTGAGGATCAGATCAAATCACAATCCACATACTGTACTTGTTATAAAGTAATTACTGAACTGATTGCAACTGTAACTCACTTACTACAGACAGAATTGTAGTTCCAAATCGGGATTCAAATACAAATTGGAGCATAAATATAATCGATTGGCATTCATCAAATATTACATACTGTTTTCCAGATCAAGATATGCATGAACAAACTACCACTGAATATGATTCTGCCCTAAATCTGAGTGTAACAAACTGTAACAACTCTGCCCTAGATCTGAAGATGACAAATTTGCCCAGCAGATGCAAAATATGAACATTACCAAATAGTAGCAATATGGAATGCGATCACAACATGTCTAAATGGGTGTGACAACCCACACAAACCAGATTTCACAGTATAGATAAGTCTGAAAGTACTTGCAATGTGAGCAATGAATGAAATATCAAACCCTAAGAGCTGCACCTAAACTTATCTCAGATCTGCATATACAATATGCTCCTAAATCAATGTTTAAGTCCAATTAGGCCTCCGTGATGAAGCCTTCCCATCAATGAATTGGGTTTTTGTCCAATTCACCTTCCTAGCATAAGGGTTTTCATTCTTCTGCTGGTCTGCCGTGCTTATTCCAAATCTCCGATGATGAAAACAAACCAAGTAACCTTGCATAAATACATTGCCAACCAAGGGGTCGGCCTCACAAAGGAAAATTCAAATATTAAATTATTGCGCCGACAGCAAAAGGGTCAGCCAGAATATAAATTTAAATGCTATTTATTAATAATTTAAATTTCTTTTAATATTAATTAATTATTATTATAATATTATTTTATTATTTATTTATTTATTTAATATATCAAGGTGGCCGACCCAGCCCTAAATCGGGGACATTACACACACTCACTCCATCTTCTGTACTCCAAAACTTCCCCTATCCATATTTCAACAAAATACACATTCTTTCTTCAATACTCAACAAATTCATTGACCCATTGTTTGATATACGATCCACTTCATTTCCAATTCTTAGCAGCCTTACAAATATTTCAATACTTTATTCACTGCATCTATAATGCTGTACAGCCTCTCTCATCCATAATTTAATACACCACGCACACCAGTTGAGTACTGCACCACCAGCCCACTTACCCATATTTTGATATGACAATTTCTCGATGCATTTGCATAAAAAGAGTGTATATTTGGGCTGAAAATTTTACATTATCATTTAATGTTTCTAGCTGTCTGCCTACATTTAATTAATTGCTATCTACACCCTTTACAATTGTTTAAGTTGTTCACCTATTTTTAGTTCATTATTATCTACTCTTTACTAAACTTCTAGCTGTCTACGCACTTGAAATTCATTTGTGTCTAACATTTACATTTGTTCCACCTGCCCACCTACTTTCTAATTTATTTCTATCGACCCACTTGTATATGAATGATTGAAAAATAACTATTGCAACTATTGCTAAGTTACCGACTATATTAGTTTATTCGCATCATTTCCTTCTATTTTGGGATGTTTTCATTGCCTCATTCTATTTCTTTGCCTCTTTTGACTATGATGCACTCATTGAAGGAGATCCTCACCTTGATCTCTTTCCAGAGATTTCTCACTACTACTTGGCTGATGTTATTCTTCTTAGTGACTTCAATGCTTACACTAGGGTCCACCAGATGGCCATACACGATCTTCCCAACAATGAGCATTGCATTTGAGAGTTGGATGTGGATGAGTTTGACTTGTTGAGGACTTTGGTTGACAGGAATAAACCTGTAACTGTTTATTGGAGATACCTTCTTCAACTAGGAGAGTCTTAGAGTATCTACATTTCGTAATGGATTCTCCTATTTTATGGGTTCTCATTGTTATGGTGGTGGTGTTAGCCTTGTTGACTATGATTTTACTAGCCACTGATCACAACATTGAAGCCCACATTGAGGAGTCCACTCGCATTTCTCAAAAGTTAAGACATGAACTAGATGATCAAAGTCAAAGGTTTTAGGCCCAATTGGCCCAACATGCACTCCTCACCAAGTTCAAGAAACTAAAGGCGGCATACAAGGAGAGGGTCATTCCTCAGGATTGAGGCATTGTGGACAGAGATTCATAATTAGTTGAGAAGGACAAGGAAATTGCGGAGTTGAAGCTTGCAAGTGAGAAGGCTAATTCTCAACTCCCAGAGGTTGTTCAGATGGTCAAACTTTCATGGGAAAGAGAACTCCTAGCACCTCATCAATTGAAGCAATGAATGGAGGAGGTTTACAAATTGCATTAGTCAGCTTCTACACATTCCACTCTGTCTTCTATATCTTAGCAATTAGGGATGTATTCTCACCTCGCCCCTTAGTCATAGTCATGTTTAGTCCACTTTATGTCATTTGGATGACGACTTTCCTTTTAGGGGGGGGGGGGGTGATGTGGATAGTGAAATTACATATTAGTTTACTCTTGTTATGTTGTACCATCAGTGAAAATAGTTAAAACTTGTTCATTGGGTTGAGTAGTTTTGGGTAGTTTTTGATGGTTGGGAATTCCTTAGCAACCATTGGCAAGTTTAATTACTTCCTTGTATGTGGTTCTAGGGACCACATTGTACAAGAAGTTCTTGATCCCAATTCTGTATGAAGAGCATTTATAAATAAAATATACTTGTTATACTCTCTTATTTAAAATTTTGTTCAGTATATTCCTACCTAGTCTAATTCTACATGAACAACTTTGTTTACTTTACCTTGTTAATTGCCTAACCATAGAAGAAGTAAACAATATTTGATAGCTCTTTGTCTTGCATCTACCCCCTTTGTTGTCCATGTTTTAATCTTCACCCTCCATGCTTCTGCCCTTGCTTCTTCCCCACTCCCCTTCCCCCCCTGTAGATCACTGATACATGTCACATGATGTTCCATTTTGATGATGAGTATTCCATTGACTGTGCTTCTCAGCTTTTTGGGCTTATGTCCAACTTCTACTCCCTTCCACTTTCCATTGTTGTTGCCTTGTATGAGTTTCTTTCTAATGTTCTTTGGGAGACAACCCTTGACTCCTTTCCCACATGGTTTTTCACTCAATTGCACCCTATCTTCATGGTTTGTGCTCTATGAATTGTTGTTTGAAGATATGTGTAAATCCATGCATTGAGTCTCCATTTTATCCTTTCCCACAACCTTCCCTCCATTTTCATCACCCATAGAGACTATTGCCACCACCTTCATCATAAGAAACATGAGTTTCTTGCATCGAGGAAAAATGATGCCCTTGCTGCCCTCCGACACTCTCCTAAGATCTTTTGGTGTACCCTCTTCTCAATGAACACCCCCACTTTTTATATCAGCACATTTGCTTGCTCTCCCATACTAATTCTCTTTATGATATCCTTGATCAGCCTAGCAGTGGGTCCTCTCTTCTCTCTTTTGTAATTTGTTTTCAGTAGGTCATGCCTAGAGAGCTATGTTGAAGCTTTTCTCCAACAAAATGTTCGATTCTAAGGGGCTCCAAGCAAAATTTGACAAGCATTGTGTGAGTTTATGTGCCTACCCCCTTTTCACAACTTTTTAATGAGGTTGTTTGTTTTGAGTTCACCTCTACTTGGTCACAACATATTATCTACTCCATTCTCAAATCCAAGAATTGCTCCAATCTAATTAATTATAGGATTATCATGATTGGGCATACTTTTGCAAAACCATATGCCATAGTACTTGATAGGTTGCTTTTTGAGATTCTAGAGGATAGGAATTTTAGGGCTAGAGGGTGGGCTAGTTTCAAAAGGGATTTCCAAACAATTAACACATTTTCACATTGAATGCTATCATTGAAGGGGCTGGTTATCAGTCTTCTAAAGTCATTTGTTGTTCTTAATAATTGCAAGATATTGGTATTTTTGATAGTTTCATTATAGCCATCATGCAGCTCTACAAGACAATTGTAGTATGATCCTAGACCCCTCATTGCCCCTTTGACTTTGTCAAGAAGGTTTTCCTTATTTCTCCGACCCTTTTTAGTATCTACCATAGTTACAAGACTTGCCTGAACTTGTCAAGATTCGGTGAGTCTCAAAGGTGAGTGGGTCAAAACGGGTCTTGGGGACTCGGGACCTGGGTACCCGGTGTTGGAAATGTTGTCATTGATGTCAAAGGTGCATACACATGTGGTCATTAATGTCAAGAAGGTACATGAACAAGATTGTTATCCCTAATGACAAAGCCCGAGATCGTTGGTGAGATTGATGTCTAAGAGATCGTTGTGGAGATTGTTGGATTAAGATGTATAGACGAAAGTACAGGAAATAATTGTCAACATAGCAATATCATTGAATGCACATTGAATGCAAGGGGTAAATATCGTTATGGATGAGATTGTTGTCAAAGAAGTATGAATGAGATTGATGTCAAAGGCACGGTGTTATAATTGAAGTCATTAATATCAAGGCAAAGAGAAATGGCCCATTATAAGAAGTTAACTGTTAAGAGGCTATCCGTTATACACTATTGGATATTTGGAAGATCAATTTAGAGAGATAGATTTAAGCATAACGGAGAAAGTGGGAAGAGTTTCCATTAATGTTAGTCAACCTTCGAAAATAAGACAATGTTAATATGGGTCGACCCATATTTGGCACTTGAAGTTTTTAAATGAAACATGAAATGAGGCCGACTTCATTTAAAATAATGCATATCAAATGCAGCCGACTCCATGTGAATAATATGTAATTATTCATTGATATGAAGGAGTGTGATCATCCTCAAGGCAGCACTATCATATTAAAGACAAATATTAAAGATTGATGACATTATTAAATGCAGCGATGATATTAGTTAAGGCAGTGCTATCATATTAAAGACAAATATTAAAGATTGAGATAGGTATCGATTAATGTAATAAGCTACCCCAAATTGCATACAAAGTTTTTTGATTTCACCATTCCGAGTAAACAGGCATTTCGTCAAACAGTTTGTATTTCAATTGTTCTGAGCTTATACTCCTTTTATGTTCATGTGATTTATAACTAATTTGGATAATGCAAGCAAAATATATATTTTTGGCATATCTCATCTTCCATATTTATATCATTCAATCAATATTTGTGAATTTGACATATTCATAGACTCAACAACCATATTCTGCAGCTTATATTTTTAACTCACTGAAACTATGAATACAATTACCAATCATCACATAAATACTGTTAACATTTTTTTAAAAACTGACCTTATATCTGCTACAAAGAATTTGGATATTATATGCTGATACAATAGGATGTGTCCAACACTGAAAATACGACTCCAAATCATAAAGCTCAACTGATTATATATCGGCTTCTTATTTCCTAAGCCCGAGTAATGTATTAATATTGGTAGCTTCCCTGATATGTGCGTTTCCTTCCCAGAATGCAATAATTCTCTTTTTTCACGTACAATAGATGTGAAATGGCTCCTTTGTCTCTTTCCAACATATCACACATCCTTAAAGAATTTATAGCAGGAGTAATAGGGTTGCGCTATAAATGTCGAAATTGGTGCTCAACTGTGACCCAATATTAGCAATTTGTTCGTCGCACTCTAAAGAATATAATTCCTTCCATGACTTCACACACCAAACAAACGCCTTATTATTAATTATGGATTGCCAAGCTCCCTACTTGTCTTGCGCAATGGTTCTTAGAAAACAATGATCTTCCATCATCGAAAGATTCTAATACATAAAATAAACTACCTCAATCTTTTTCGTCAGTTCCTATGGAAAACATTTGGCTTCTCCTTCCTTTGGCGGCAATATAAAGATGATTCTGAAACATTAAAAATATTTCCTTGAAGCTCGATAATGTATCTATCCGTCTATCGAGAGCTAGAGTTAAGTATGACGCCTTGAAATTCTTTCATTAGATCAATATATCTGACAAATCTTCCACATAAGCTCCTTTACCAATATAGACTCCTTTGAAATGAAATATGACAGTCTAGAATATCAAGCGACTTCAATTAAATGCGAATGCTCATGATTTCTTCCTTTATACTAGCGGTGTTATTAATTAAAGCCATTTTAATATGACTCCCTCAAACTTAAAGCAAACTTCACCTGTATTCAACTTACATATTTCATTAATTGTGCCACGGTGGCTCACTTTCCCTATCTCATACGATAAAGCTCTATTCAGTCAAAAGCTCTGTAATAACAAACTTGCCCTTTATTAATGTCAGGAGCTATTATTTGATGTGTAATTGCTAATTCTTTTAAACCTCCTTAGTTGCGACTCCTACTTGGGGTCCGTGAAGCTTGCTCCAATGACGGTTCAACTTCCACTATTCTCCAGTACTGTATCAAGCTCTAGCATAAGCATGGACTCTTATTTATCACTTTCCCTGAAGCTCCAAGCCAGATAACAAACAATAGTCATAAAATGATTATATAATCCACGCACTTCATGTAGGTACCCACAATTGATGAATTTTAGATCCGCAATGTAATGTCCCCATTTTTTAGCACTACACTTTCCAGTTACTGTTAGCCTTTTCCCATATGCCTGTAGGCTAGTTAGATGCAGAATTAGGGTTTCCAACAGTTTGGAGGCTTCGGTTGTGGATTCAGGGGTTCGCATGTCAGAGTTTTGTAGTTTGGTTTATGGATTCCTTTTGGATTTTCAAAGAGCTTCAGAGGGATGTGACAAGCATTTCGATCAGGGGTTTGCATGCAAGTTTGGTTTCTGGATTCTTTCTAGGTTTTCAGAGAGCTTCATAGTGGTATGACATGCATCTACATCTGACAACCTTTTCTGGACTTACTATTTTTAGTAAGTTGTGACGGCTGCTTGGTTTGTGCTCAAAACGCATTTGGAGTCACTATTTTTAGCAGTATGCTATTTATAGTAAGTGCTATCTTTGGCAGTTCAGTTTGGGGGCTTCCGGAGGGGTTTCTATTTATAGCAGTGGCCGGTCTTGATGTTGCCATCTTCAGTTGGTCTCAATTTCCTCATTGGTCTCAGTTTCGCTTAGTTTTGGGAATTTGGCATACACTTACTATTTATAACAGTGCTATTTTTAGTAAGTCACCTTTGGGCGAGTTGGTCCTAGGCTTGTGTATTTGCAACAGCGTAATTATTCAGTTTTCAGTTGGAGAGCCTAAGGTTGCAGTTTAATATTTGTTATTTTGACCACTTAAGTTATTTCATTAAGTTTAATTATAAAGTTAAAATATAACTTATATCATGGGAAAAATGGTCATTGAAAAGGACCAAGGCGCCTAATGAAACAACTTAAAGTTGTTTTAAAAAACAATTTTTTTTTAATATTTAAATGTCTCCCAAGTGTGGACGCCTAAAGGAGGGGATATAACATTTAAAATGTTAAAATATTAAAATGGGGAGAAGGGCGTACATTTTAGAGAGAAATTATAAGACTTTTGGAGTCCATTCGCCCTAGATGTTTATAATATGAGTTTGGCTCCAATTTTTGATTATCCAAACTTGTCAACATATTGAGATGCTACCGGATTGTCTTTTGGTTGCCTGGGCTACGTTGTGAGGACGATGTTTGGCTGGTTTCAGTGGTGAAATATCCACCCTAATCAGATATTGGTGCTGGTTAACAGTTGAGATCAAAGGAGCTTCAAAGATTGATTTACATTGAAGAAAAGATGAAGATATTTCAGTTTTTTAGTGGTTTTTGGTGTGCTTTCATCTGCTTTCAGTTTTGGTGTGAGTTTTGAAGGTTTTGGAGTGATTTTATTTAGTTTCTGGGTGTTTGCAAAAATGGACCTGAATATGGGTTTTGGCTCATAGTACATTATTGCTTGAATCATTCGTTTTGGGTGCTGTTTATTCTCAAGGCATATTCTGTAATGAGCCTGACTCAAAACTGACCAGAAATTTGCCTAATTGGCTGATTGCAATTTTGTCAAACAGTTCTAATGCAACCTTGTGACTTGCTGTTGTAGGGTTTCAGTTTAAGATGCTTTGATAAAAATGAAAGCTAAGGCTGATTTAACACTTCTATAAGCCAATAATCTGATCATGAATGCAAAATGCTATTCTTTTGGACTTTCTAATGCAAAAATATGAGAACTAGGTATGCAATGCTTAGCTACAGCAAGTAGGCATTAAATCAAACATTTGCCATGCATCCTATCCTTTACAATTTTAATGAAAGAATAACAACTGTAATCAGCAACTTATACTCCCTCTATTATTTCGAATTCATCTCTACAATGATAATAACAAACAGCCAAGACTCTTGGCATTACATTCCATGTTCAGCAGTATATATTTGTCTGAGTACAATCACAGCCCTAACAGAAAATCTGAGTATGCAAGTATGTGCTAAAAATGTTTCAAAAGAACCTAGAAATGAAGTCGTCCTTTCCTCTAGTTGAAGAAGCAAACAACACCCAAAGAAATGATGACTCCACAAGCTCAGATCGAACTGCAGACTCAGCCGCCCCTATTCTGAAGATAACAATTTATATAAAATAATTTCCAGTCTGCCAAGCCTCCAAAATGCATCAAACACTGTTGTTGGCTTCTAAGGAAGTGAGCGCCCCAAGTAGCAAGCTAAATCGTTCAAACATGAGTGAGTACTAATCAAAAATCCCTAATATAAGCAATTCGCCCCTGTTCAGATCTGATTCTTCAAAAGTAATTAATCTCCGACATTCCTGGCTTCTAATCTCTTCAGATAAGATCAATATGACCTAAGAATGAGGGCGCACCAAGCCAAAGGACAAATCAGTGCACATTAAGGTTCCCACAAACAAATTCGTACCTCTTTATGGCGTCCTTGAATGCTACAGATTTAACTTCAGACTTTCTGGAAATATAATCTGATCTCTTCTTCCAAAAATTCGATGCCACAAGACTTATTCTTCAATGCCAGCCAACTCCTAAATCATATGTCTTCAAAATTGGCCTTAGGCCACAAATTTCTGCCCTAATGAAGTGACTGAAGTATCACCTCCAAGCTGCAATAATTCAGGTGATATTGCACACCCTCAAAATTGCTATCAATGGGAGTTTTCGTTCCCAAAGACAAACTGATTATCTGTAGACCACTTGGCTCCACAAATACTCAAGAAGATTCACCAACCAACAATTCATCAAATCTGGATGCTCAAATGGTGAGACCTCAAGGTCTATTTATGCATTTCCTCTAGAGGTCGGCCTTAATAAAATAATATTATCTTTTGACTTCTAGAAGATTCCAGTATATTTTAATTTTTTGCACTTTATGAAATATTAAAATATTATATTATTTTAATAAAGTGCATCTCAACATCAAATTATAAAATAAGGTTTCCATAAATAGAAATAATGATGAAATATAATGGAAAACCTTACTCCAATCAAAAACTAAGCCAAGTAATTGCCAAGTGACTGTAAAATGACTCTCTCACCATGCCTCATTAGCCTACGAGAGTCGTTAATAGGCTAATCCTGCTGATCTGTCGATGTCAACTAGAAGGGGACATTACATATTCCAAGGTGATTCCAATGGGTATTTATTTGCATTTTTTGGAAGTGTATGTGAATTTTTAGGCCAAATCGACCTTCCCAGGTGGGCCGCCCTCTTGCTCCACAAATTCATTGGTTTTGGGCTTGCAAAATGGAGTTTGATACTAGAGCTTTGGCGCTGGAAAAAGAGAGACTTAGACGTTGGTGAAGAGAGAGTTCTTGCAAGCTAAAGGTGTGGGTTGGCTGGGTGCTCATTGATGAGCCTACTTGCTGCTGTACAAGCTATTTCCAAGTCTAATTATATTTTGTTAAGTCTGATATTAAACAGAAACTTGAATACCCATGATATTGTTTCAATTTATAATGCAAGAGTTTAGTTGCTTGAATTCTCTGTTCTTGCAATACCATCTTCATGTTATGTAAATCTGCAATTGCATTGAAAACCAAACACAAAACATCATTGAACAAACAAGAGCAACAATAGAGTATTTTCAAAAAAAAAAAAAAAACAGGGGTGCTATCTTACACGCGACTATCAATTTAAGGGCGAAAGTGATAAATTTTGCAACGCCAGCACATCAACTTGAATTTACCTATTGACCCTTCTAAAAATTTGCACATCCACAATTATTGTCGATATGATGCTGTAGTCTGTATTATGATATTAATTACATAAGATATGACTAATGTAGTCGTTTAGGCATACACATCAGTTAAACATTAAATAAATATCATCTGTATGCATCCTCATACAGTTATCAAAACAATGACTCGACTGGTTATTGCCTTTCACAATTGAAAAGTCTGACACTCAATATTTCCAACCTTAATATCTAAAGGAGTTCTGAAAATCAAAAAGCTTGAAATCTATTAACATTATTTAGTAATTATTGTTAATGCTCAATCATAGTGTTTGTAACGCCTTGTTACTGACGACTCTATCATTCATAATTGTCATCATTTTTGTTTTCTTGTTTTGGTTCTGTAACGTCTTTGACCATTGTCACCCCAACATCTTTGTAACGTCTTTGACTGGGGCGTTACTTGTTTTGGCTTCTTTTTATTCGCCTTTTGTTTTGTAATTTGTATCGCTTCAATAAAATCTTGTTTTGTTTTAGCTTTGAAAATTTTAACATGGTATCAGAGCGAATCGATTAGGTGAATATTTCTATGAGCGCTTGAACTCGATGCTAGTTGGGTCATGGTGTGAGACATCTCTGTGGGTCGCGTCTCATCCTGTTCGCGTTTCATATTGCTTCATGCTTGTGCGTCTGGGGTGATCGGGATCTCTTCTTCTCGTGTGAGCGCTTCCCGTGATTTGGTTATCGTGTCTGTGAGACGGATTTATTCTCCTTTGTTTCTGTGTGTCGAACTTTTGTGAAGACGTATTTTGGCTTCTTGGAGACATATTTGTGGCTTCTTGCATTCCCAGGAGTCATCTCCAGTTCGAGTGACGGCTTGCTCTCTTTGTGTGTGTTCGTGTTCGAGTGACGACTTTTGTGGGTGTCTTGGTGCTCATTTACGTGACTTCTCTTTGTGTCGTCATTTCTCTTTGTGTGACTTCTCTTCTTGTGAAGTCTTTGCATGCGATTTCTTTTAGGCAGATCCTGTTTTTTAGCAACGGTTGCATCTCTTCATCCTCTTCTTGTGCTGATTGCTCGTGATTTGTTGAAGAGTCTTCTCTTCCTTGGGCGCACGTCTGTGGTGTGGTTGTTCCAGTGTCAAGCGTCATTCAACATTATTGGGGTTCTCAACCTTCTTCTCTATAGCTTGTGGTTTTCATTTTTTTGTGCCAAGTTTTCGGAGGTGATGGCAACTTGAAATAATTTGTGGAGCCAGTTTTTGACAAATTTTCTGGGAAAATAAAAAATTTGAAAAGAGTTTTCAAAATTTTTTCTTAAAAATTTACAAGAGTTTTGAAATTTTGGTGTCTTTTCAATTTTGGTGGATTTTTTTCCTGAAAAAAATCTTACTTTCGAAGTTTTCGAGGATTTTTCTAAAAAAACTTATAGTTTCTGAGCCTCTTTTTTAGGCGATTTTTCGGGTGTTGTGCCAGCTGATTGTCCAGTGTTGTGCCAGCTGATCACAAAGTTACCTCGTTTTTCGTGCTTTGGAAAACGGGAGGTATGGCAACTTTGTCCAATGTTATGTTGGAAGGTTCACAAAGGTTCAATGGAAAGAATTACAACACGTGGAAGCAGAGGATGCTTACCATCTTTGAGTACCGGTGTTTGAATGCGCTTGTTCTAGGTACAAAAGTTCATCCCACTACTATTGGGAAGGATCAGGACAAGTATGATGGAAGTAATAGGGAGGCAGTCATGCTTCTTAAATTATCTATCACCGATGAGATGTTACCAGAAATAACATTTGGTAAATTTGCTGCGGAGATCTGGAAGCATTTGAAAGATCTTCATGAGACCTCAGACAAGGGAAGGGATTTCTTTATGAAGAATATGCTTTTCTCTATTATGATGAATGACCAAGTGTCTTTGTAGGAGAACTTGATGAAAATAAAAAATATTTGCGATCAATTGGAGGCCATTGGTCGTACGATGGAAGAGGAGGATATGGTGGTGATCACTTTGAAGAGTTTTCCACGTTCCTACAAGCACTTCATCGAAACTCTCAACATTACATCCACCAATGTTGACTTGAAGTTTGATGAATTGCGCAACAAGATTTTGCAGCAGGATAGGTGGAGGAAGCAATTTGGAAGCAACAGTGAGTCTCCTAGTGCTGAACAAGCATTTACTGCCAAGGACGTTGGCAAAGGAAAGTCCACTCAGTAGAAAGGATGAGAGAATTCAGAGGAGAGCTCCAAGAAGAAGTCTATTACTTGCCATTACTGTGGGAAGATTGGTCATATACAAAGGTATTGCAGAAAACGGTTGGCTGATGAGAAGTCCAACCAGGAAGCGTCTCAACAAAGTGCTCCAGTGGCAGAGCAAACTGAGCAGAAGGAGTCTGCATACCATGCATTTTGATGACCAACACAATTTGGGTAGACTTAGTTTTTGTTTGTACGTTGAGCATTAAGGGAGGGTATTAACATTATTTAGTAATTATTGTTAATGCTCAATTGTAGTGTTTGTAACGCTTTGTTACTGACGAATCTGTCATTCATAACTGTTGTCATTTTTGTTTTCTTGTTTTGGTTCTGTAACATCCCTGACTAGGGATTCTGTAATGTCTTTGACCATTGTCGCCCCAACATCTTTGTAACGTCTTTGAATGGGATGTTACTTGTTTTGGCTTCTTTTTATTCGCCATTTGTTTTGTAATTTGTATCGCTTCAATAAAATCTTGTTTTGTTTTAGCTATGAAAATTTTAGCAACAAAATCAATTCAACCCCGGAAGTTTGTCTTCATACCAGACTACACATAATTTCACCAAAAAATTCAATCAATTAAATCCAAGCGAGAAAACTAAAAGTCTTCTCCAGCTATTAGCCAAGGCAGATCTTTCACTGTCGAAGCCAATCTTCTTTTAGAGGTCACCCCACCCCAGAAAGGCTGTGAACTATGTTCACCAACAAGAACCTGTTCCAAAATCGAAAATCCAGCCTACTAACAATGAGCTCCTCCATTCTTTTATTCACCTCCTCCTTGTAACTCCTGGCGACTGTTCGAATTCTCCTCTTTTTGCCTTTCACTTCTAATTTTGTCTTTTTGAGAACTCACTTTTAAAAGTAACTTAATTAATTTATTTAGCTTTTTTCAAACTTAGTTACTTTTGCATTATTAATTTAAGTTGTCCCTTTTTAATTCAACTGATTTCGACAACTTCAATTAATAATTTAACTTTATGCTGACTCTTAAAAATGAGGACATTACAAATATGTAATTATTCATTGATATGAAGGAGTGTGATCATCCTCAAGGCAGTGCTATCATATTAAAGACAAATATTAAAGATTGATGACATTATTAAATGCAGCGATTATATTAATTACGGCAGTGCTATCATATTAAAGACAAATATTAAAGATCGAGATAGGTAGCGATTAACTTAAAGAAGAATAAAAGCAGCCATTTTAAGGAGAAATAAAAGTTAACATAAGGCAGTGGCATGCCTCTGCCATGTTACAGCAAGAATTAGATTTACAAATATTTTATATTATGCAGCAGGAAGACAAAAGAATAATAAAAGACAAAAAAATCAGAAAAAGACAAATGTAGAAAAAGACAAAAAAAGAATAAGACAAAAATAAAAAGAAAGTGGCTTTACAAGGCAGCGATTCTCTTTTGTAAAGCAATCAAAAATAACAAAGAAAAGCAGCGATTAGGCTAAAGAGGACATGTCCCTTACCAAGGGACATACAGGTTGAACAACCATGTCCCTTGCATCCATTGTGGGATATAAATGGAGAGAGATTTCCAAAGGAGCACATCATCAATCAGCTTCAAAGGAATATTTCACTCAGGCATCAAATAAAGGAATAAAGTCTATCAACATCTATTAGAAGACTGAGCAATCTGCAACTCTGATATATCAATCAGATTAGAAATCAGTAGATTACAGCAGTGTGATTAAATTGTGGTATGCAAGATAATAAGAAGATTGAGTATATATATATACATAGTTTATCAATTCTTTGTGATGATAGTAATTAATCTCTATAATCATTTATTTATTTGAATCTCCTATAAGCAATCATGAAAGGGTTAGGGAGGAACCTCAATAAGGTCAGCAAGTGCGTCTTCCCCTTCTAAGTAGCCCACCTCATGTGGGATGGACAAGAGTTCCTGCCCCTTGGGGCCAAGAGGTCGAGTATGGATACTCCATGCTCTTGGGCTTAGACGTGGTGAAGTTAGGGCGTCTTATTGAGGAGTAATGATTAGGGATGCAGGTGTGTCTTCCCCTTCTAAGTAGCCCACCTCATGCGGGATGGATGAGAGTTCCTCCCCCTTGGGGCCAAGGGGTCAAGTATGGTTACTCTGCCCTCTTGGGCTTAGATGTGGTGAAGTTAGGGCTCCCTGACACGCTTCCTCCCCAACCCCATCATGGTGGACTATAGGAATAGCACTATTGATTCTTGATTTCTTAAATGATTTATCCAAATGGATTGAAATAATTGATAATATATATGCATTATATGTACCTCTAACTCTTGTTGAATCATTGGTAGAATTATATGTTCTCTAACATGATTGCAGGACCTATTCCAAGGTTTTATTTAAGGACATGTTTATTGGTAAAGTTTAAAATCTAACTATATTACTCCTCTTGTTTCAATTGAACTTGTGATTCTAGGGCAAGATTTATGGTGATCCCAAAAGGGGACATCACAAGCAGCAAAAGGTAGCAAATAATAAAGAAGGATGATTAAGACAAAAGGCAGCGATTAGCATTCTTCAAAGAGATGCAGCGCTTGAGTTTATTAAGGCAGCGATTACATTTGAAAAGGAAGCATTTAAGACTACTATTTAGATCATAAAATAAGCATCGATTAAGATCATGGAAAGGAATCAATCATATGTAATGAAAAGGTATGTATTTAACAAGAGTTTCCTCCTTGGTAATCGGGTGTGTCTAATGAGTGAAGTTGCCTCTCTTTGGAAGAGGTGTGAAGAAGATATAAATAGATGGTGGATTGGGAGTCAAAAGAGAAAACAATTCAATGAATATTATGAGAATAAGAGCACATTGAAAAGAAAATAAAGGGCAGAAATATGAAGTGTAACTCAGATTTATTTTGAGTGTATATGCAGTCCATGTTTGAATGATAAATGTAGATATATATGACAAATATATGTGAAGATTAGAAGCAGAAATCTATGTGAAGATATTGGCAT
>VDFB02058242.1:585402522-585492615 GCA_007258455.2 Sequoia sempervirens
TTTTTTTATATAATATAAACAATAATATAATCAAACAAAAATATTTAGCTATCATTTAACTTTTATTTTATTGAGTTCTTTTTATATACAATGTTTTATTTATTTAGGCTTCAATGAGAGAAGCAATTGATCTTAAACTTTTCCTGCAATTGAGATTTTTAAACGGAAATGTTGTCCTAAATACATGGCGACTGATATTTGATCTTTACATAAATAAATAAAATAATGGTTTCTAGAACATAGACATGGTTACAACCACTGGTGCTAGGCTCTTTCTCCAAGACAAATCATATTTATATTTGTTTGAAAACAACATAGGAATCTGAACATGGGATTCTACTATTGGTTCTCCTGTCTATAGACTACCAACAGACATTAATTCTATATTCTATTCATTTAATTGGAAGAAAATTTAAATTAATCAACCATCATGATTAAACTATATGTTATATTAGTCTATTCAAATGAGGTTGGTTTCCTAGACAAATGATTATGATGTGAAAAATGTGATAATGGTTTCCAAAGTTTGACTTTTGAATAATTAAAAAACAATACGACAAAAGCTAGTGATGTCTAATATTGTTGGTTATAATTAGTTTATGACTCTTTCCATCAATCTCTCACTGTCAATAGAAGAAAATGAATATTGTTAAGTGAGTGACTATAATGCTTTACTTGACACATGCTATCATGCCCAACAAATTAGCAATTTTATTGATTATGGTACTGTCATATGACCGTTTGCTTTACAATGACTATTGAAGTTTGCTAAAATTAATTGTTTAAGTTTACAATTCTTCTCCTTTTAAGATAAAAAGATTAAGATTTAAGAATCTAAAACTTACAATTATTTTGGAACTTGGCTGTGATTTCTGATTTCATTTGTTCTTATTTTAGTGGTTTGAATTTATCTTTAATAGTTTGCATTGTTGCTTTGTAAGGAGAGAATAAATATTATTTGCAAATATAGTAATTTATTATTTTAGAGTATGATTTGAGTTTTATTTTTTAATTGTATTTTTTATCGATCTAAATTTTGATGAATAGTAAAATAGAAGAATAAATTATCGTTCTTATCTATTGTACAATAATTTTTTGATAAAAATCTTATATTAAAGATTATACACGTTACAAATTCATAATAATATTTTTAATGAAAGAAAGAAAATAGTAGTACCTTTAGAACATTGCCAATAATTTGTTACATCAACCACATTCCACCATCCCTAAACACCATTATATGTTTATACAAAGATTTATGATTTGAAAAATAATTTCTTAAAAGCATTGTTCTGATGAGGGCCACACCGCCCAAAACCCACAAAAATCACAACATATACCAACACAAAAGATGCGAGACAACAAAATGACTCACTTTCAATTATTCTTAGAAAATGAAATTACATATTCAAAGCTTACATGCTACAACCTCATGGGCTTGATTCATTACAACAAAATCAACTATGAAAATAAAATTTGCTATTCAGAGCCACAATCTGCACTATCATGGCCACCTTCTACAACCCCCACTTATCCTTTTTTATTTTCCACAATAACCGCCCTAGAATGTTCTAGAAAGTTCAAATTTTCCTTTTCTGTTTTGGCATCAAAAGTCCCGCTGTTTGTTTTTTTGGCCTAGGAAGAATTTTTTTTCAAAAAATTCACTTTTTAGAGAACCAACTTCGCGGGGCCATAACTTTTGATCTAGGTGTTCGATTTGCTATTATTGCATATCGTCGGAAAGCTCTTGACAAGCTCTACAACACCGAAATTGACCATAGGTCAGTTCGGCCACATTTTGAGCTATTTCAGGGCCTCCAAAGTTTTATATTTGAATTTGAAGTTGCATTGGAGAAATTTCTCGAGACGAAAACTTTAATTTCTCCCAAACCGTGTAGGGTATTGAGGTGATTCTTTCGTGACCGGAAATGTTTTTTAGCTCTGCTCCTTGGGGTAAATTTGCACGTTCATACGAGTTTGTTTAGGCCGACTTACTAAAAAAAGTAAGTGGCCATTTTTCATTATTTTTGATGCCTAACAGTCTTATATCCCCTAAGTGTCATCATGGGACTCAAAACAACTAAAGAAAATTTTTAAAAAATATTTTTTTTGGGTGATGCAAGATTGCCCTACACTGCTGGATGCTCTTGCATCATGTAATAATTTCAAAAATATAAATTTTACTAAAAAATAATAAATATCTAATTAGTCCCGAATTGTAAAGAGTTGAGCACTATTGTTTAAATCCTAGTGAGTGAAAAATCCTTTCATGATCTATAACATTATTGTATGAATCAAACCTTTTTGTTTGCAAACACTGTAAGTAGCCATAATATCATTAAGCACTAACTCTCAAGAATTTGAACATTTATACACTCAATGATCATTATTAAAAAAACTAGTATTCCTTACGCAGTGCAACATATTAAATAATATTCCATTAATTTACAAGTAATGTTTGATGTTGCTTAATTGAGAAGTGCACTGTGTATATATAAAAATATCACTATCTCATAAATATAAAGAATCATCTACTATGATAATTTATCCTTTAAAGTAATGTTTGTTTGTACACTAGTGTTGCAAAACCCTAAATATAAAGAACTATCTCACCATAACTTTTGGTTCTTTTTTATCATTCACTAGGGTCAATTGTTAGGACATGATAAATATAATTTAAGTATATATTTCTACTTTTTAAATTAATATATTAGTGTTTTCATTAAAATCAAGTTTAATGGTTGTTTGTGGAAACTTATGCTCCCCCTTCTTCTCCATACCTACCAACTCAACCATCTCCACCACATGATTGTTCTTTTATGAGCTACTATTGGACATGGTTATGTAATTCTTTGGAGTTGAGATGTGCTCTCCCATGTGATCTTTTAGATTGCTTTTGTGATCAACCTCAAAAGCCAAATTCTTTATGGGAGAACCTTTGGCTTGTTGGCCCTTTGATGGTCATTTGGCAATTGTGACGTGACCAAGCATCACATTCTGAATGAGAAAAAAATCAAGTGTTGAGGAAGTGGTTAAGAAGTTGAAGTTAGACTATGCGAGGTAGTAATGGTGAAACAAGTCACAACTTGAAAATTACCCAAAACATTCACAAGTTGGGATAACATGATAATGAAGAAATGGGTTGCTTTGAAGGATTCCTCAATCTATTTTTGATGTGGTGACTCACAATGATTCAAGGATCTTTGGAACTTTGGGACTGGCTACATCATAAGAGATGAATATGAGACTTTGGTTTGAATCATTTCTAAGAAACTCCCAAACGAAACAAATAATGAAGTGAAATTCCAAGCTCTCTTTATTTAACTAAAATTATGCTAGAAAAAATAATTGATATATAAGGTGTCTCACAAATATGCATAAATGCCATTTACAATTGATGTGTTTGCAAATTCAAATTGAGAAACACTGTAGAGTCTATTTGACTAATATTTGATAATATGGAAAATTTCTCCATCATTTACTATTTTCAAGAGATGAATTATATGACAATTCTCTTGTAAAATTGGCCTAAGATCAATCAAGGGTGGAAGTCATATCAAATGACCAAAATAGCTAGGATAATCTACTTTTCTAATCTTTAAATGGCATGAGCTTCACGAGTTGTTGGATTCATTTAGACAATATTTGATGTGTTTCATTTTAGATCTCCATAAGATCACATTGGAAATTGGATGAAAACTCTATATACCAAATTGAGCCTTTCTTTGATGCATGCAAGGGAAATAACATTTTGGTTGCAATTGCTTGTGCATTGTAGAGGATGTCACCTCATAATTCCGAAGGCTCTTTTGCATTCATTTTATGGAAATGGAGTTGGCAAGCAGGAATATCATCAATTCCAAAGTGTTTGTAGGAAACATTTAATTTCTTTATAGGTCACCACAAGTCTCTCCTATCTCCACAATAGGTGGAGAGCTTTTGAGTTGTTTGAGGGCCTTCTCTTCTTGTTGCACTATAATCCCAAGGCAACTCTAAGGAGGTGTTGTAATCATGTTTGAACTATAATAGATATGGAGCTAGCTTCTAGTAGCAAATTTAAATATGATAAATAACATAACTTGATTAATTTAATTTAGGTTTGTGATAGATTTTGTAATAAATATATAAATATAGAAATAAATTATAAATCATTTTTTATTATTTTGATCATAAATATTGAATAGAAAAAGTAGAGTCACAATTTCTTTGATGTATTTGATGTAAAATGTTTAAATATAAAAATGCTTATAGTCATAATTTGATTATGTTGAATTATGTATATAAATAGGCAATTGTAATAGATTCATCACAATTTTTTTGATGTTTGAATCTAAGTAAGGATGACCTGGTGTTTATAAATATCCTTGGGGAATCTATTAAACCGCATATTCATTTTCTCTTAGGTTAGACCCCTAGAAGGACCATCTTAATTTATTTGAGTGAATATTCAAAGATAAGAAGTAAGCATTTAACAAACCTAGGATTGTGTCACAAGTAGACTAGTGCAATCATGGATGAAATATCAAATGAAGGAATACCCAACCAAATATTGTAACACAATTTACTCCCAAAAATTTATGCAATAGAATTCAAATAGTCATATCACACTGTTGCCACAATGAAACAAATTTTGGGCATAATCTAACATAAACCTTGAAACTATCACCAACATCTATTATCCATTACCTTATAAAGAAGACTACTTGTTCCCTTTAGGATATTCCCTCCCTGGACTAGACCATGGGTACAAATCTACCCTTGAATAGAATTATTCCCACGACCTTCTTCCCATAATTTAAACTTCTTTTCCTACTTCAATCAGCTAAATCTTTCAAATAAAATGATCGTTACTTTTCACCTTGCTTGAAAAATGCTTCAAATTAAGCATCTAAGATTTTGTATTTAAAAACAAGCCCTAGGTCATTAGTCATGAATAGAAAAGATCATAAAAGGACTCAATCAAAACACATTATCAAGTAGATCCACCAAGTTTGCATCAATATTAATAGATACCGCATCATTGTAGGATTTTATATTTTTTTGTGTTATGAAGGCATCTTTAATATTTGTTCATCAATAATAAGGGCTTAACTACTATCAATGAAATTGGAAGAAATTCCCTTTGTCTACAATATACGCCTAAAAGTATTTTTCAACAACACCAAGTCTTTAAACACATGTGCATATAATGTGAACATGTTTCTAAAACTAGTAGGCATAAAGGATGCAACTACACTAGGAGGACTAGATTGTGAGCAAAGATTCATCTCACATACCAAAAATATCAACATCAATTTGCCTTTGTCATCTAATATTAGTCTAATAATAAAGACTTAGAGCAGAATTGGCGATGATGATAGTACATTCATTATGCCATCCACTAAGATTCAAATCCCCCAAATACATAATTGAACCAGATTCAACCCTTGAATGACACTGACAAACTAGAACCTGTACTCATTGCTTGCTTAGTTGAAAGAGAACTTATAATTTAGATATATGCTTACTCATAATTTTCTAATAAAGACACCAAAATTTATTTAATTTAATATCAATTTTGAATTTAATCATTCCATTTCTAATTTCCAACCTCAACTTTTAAACTTAATCTGTTTTCTATTGGTCATTATCATAATTTAGTATGTGCTTTATTTCCCAAAAAAAAAAAAAACAAAAAAAAAATTGAACACAAAACTTCATGATACCATCCTAATGAGTAGCGTGTATGGACATTAGAGCACTTATTGTATACCCTAGGAAATGAACTTTTCTATTTTGCGTGGCACGTTTCAAGCTTATGAGTGCGGGCAAGAATATCTCTTTCGTGGTTGGGAATATTCTTGTTTTTAAATTATAGAAAATCATCATTACGTGTAAGAAAATAATATCCATGTTTGTACTACATATTCCTTTGTGTTGAAGTACCAAACTTGCAATAGATGCGTTTGAGATCATCTAAAGTGCAAACCACTTCAATTTCCTCAATTAAAAACCAATAATTATTTGTTTTTATAATTGATCTTAGGAGAGCAGATCTAAGTTGTACAAATAAAGCATTAGATATAATTCAATAAGTAGGCCTAATAATTTTTTATTTTTTGTGTTCATCATTAATCTTAGGAGAGGACCTAAGTTGTATAAATAAAGCATTATATATCATTCAAATTCTATAAACTATTGAGATAAGAATGATAAATGTTAATAGTGAATATGAAGTATTTATTAAAATAAATTGAAATGGATTAAGGTTTGATAAAATTGATGTAATATATATTTTAAGTGTTGTGGTTGTATGATAAAGAATTAGTTAATAAAATTTAGATATGTATTTGTATCAAATATCTAAAATGATTGAGAGTTGAGAGTTTAAAGATTTAAGATAGGTCCATACTTGTAATTGAGTTCACTTGATGTGGTTATATGATGATGACACAATTTCAAATGCCTACATAAGATGGTTGCCTAAAAGATGTATCTATAAAGAAAATTAAGTGCTACTATGAGATATTGTTGGGACTTGATGTAATAGAGGGGAAAAACATTTGACTTCTAGTAGTTAGTCGTTTGGATTGTTTCAAGAGTGATAAAAATAAATAAATAATAGAGATGATATATATGATTATGTAGACATGGTAGAATTTGATAATCAAACCGACAATTGACATCAAAACAATGCTTTTGATTCATTGTCTTAATTGTTAATTGATGTTTTCCTATTTATGCAACAATGTGAATGAATTAAGGTGATGTATTTAAATACAAACCCTAAACACACAATTTGAAACCTTTGGCATGTTGACTGATTGCTAACATGATCATTTTTTGATAGAGTCTATGTGAGACCAATTAGTTTTGAATTTGAATAGAAAGGGATGGGTTTACAAGTGTAGTCCAATCTAAAATTGATAGAATTTTTGATGTGATCTCATCTAATATGGCGATGGATAGAATTGAGTTATGTGATATAACACAATGCTAAATTCAAGTTTTCAATCAAATAGTGTGTTATAAAATACTAATTAGATACTAGGACCATACATTAAATACATCCACAAAAAGTAACATAAAACAAATAAAAATAAAAATATTTATACCATATCACCCTCTCCCCAATAAGATAATTTTATCTTTGCATACATAGAACTATACATTAAATACATCCATAGAAAGAAGCATAAAACAAATAGAAAAAGATAAAGATATATTGCCCCCCTCTCTTCCTCCCATAAAATTATATATTAAATACATCCACACAAAGTTTACCATAGAATAAAAGAAAAAATAAAACATCAACACACCCCCCTCTCTCCCTCCCTCTCCCTCTCAAGCTCCCTCCCGCGATAAATTATTATCTTTTCATATATAGTTGTATTTGTTTTTTATGCTTCTAATTTCAATAAGATCTTAAATTCCACTATTTTTGGGCTATTATTTTTAATTGTATATCAACAATCTCTTGTATAACCATGTCATTTCCTAATTAGTTTTGGACCCATATTTGATGAGAGTGTCTCAATGTATTAATATGTTGACATATTGACAAATGGTAAAATTTTGTGCAAAATTGGGTCTCTTGCTCTACGCTACACACCTATCCATTACACATTTTTATACACTTACCACTTAGATTCATACATTTACAAGTTTCTATATATGTTCCTCACCAACTGATTTACTACATATATGCACATACATATTTACATACATACACAAGTTACTCACTTTGATTTGGTCTCTTTCATGTTCTAGGACAAGTTTGTAGGTGTGGGTACATCTTCATGATCATATTTCATTCTTACCCGATTTAAAATTTAAAATTTGGCTAACTCCTACCTATACCCTTATCTAGGGTAAATTAAACACAAATTTATGTAATGTGCTATTATGTCCTTGTATTCAAATGTATTCAATGCATTTATTTTAATCAAGGTCCTAATTATCATAATCAAAGGTATTATTCCAATATCATTCACATTTTCACACTTCAATTAATGGAATAAAAAAAATATAGATATATAAGATCATTCTAGTAGCATATGAATGCTAAAAGAGTGTTGTTTTCAATATTATACACTTTTTCTATGGGTTCACCTAGGAGAACATGTCCTCTTGTGACATATCAATAACTATACCCAAGTAATTTTTACATACTACCCACCCATAGATTGCAAAAAATAGTAGAACAAATAAATATTAATTGTGAATCATACAATGAATTCTATAGCATGCAAGGATAAGTCTATAATCAAAGGTTAGGTCAAAGACTAAATTTAACATAAATTTTGAAGTACTTAATTGATAGAGATATCATATTTCTAGGCATGAGATAGATAATATTCTAGAATCCTCTTCAAAGGCCTTTTTTTTTTGTCATGAAGCCAAGTACCCCTATCTTCTTCATTGAATTTCCTAAAATAACAAGTACATTTCCCTAAGTTATCATCCATTGTAAGTGTCAAAAAATAAATAGGCATACATGATAATCCAATGATGATCTGTTAATCTAACACACAGCCCTACATGATATGAAATTAATAAAACTTGCACTTTGATTTCTTAGATCTAATGGTAAAAATTCCCTTTCAACCTCTTCAAACATCCCATGTGTTTCCTAGATGTAAACAAAAGTCATCTGTAAAGTGTTTGTAGCCTCTTTCTAAGATAAAACTTTTATTTTCAACTTAAAAACGAGTTCACCTCAAAGTCATCACTTTAGCCAAAGAAACACATAATCCACCTTAGAAAACTCTAATTCAACCTAGTGAATAAATTACTATCAAAAGGGTGAAAGCCTATTTTTTATTTCCTACATATGATCCTTTTTATACAAGCCATTTTTTCTATTTTTTGAATTTTGGCTTTAATATTGGTATTTTCTATGTCATAATTTTTGGAATTCTCTTGTTTTCATCTAAAACCTAAAATTAATCTTCATTTGCTATAGATTCTTATTTTTCATTCATTATTTTGGGTCTATATTTGTATGGAAAATAAGTCTTGCATCTAGATGAGTTAGTGACTAAACTAAAGCTTCTAAGCTCTTGATTATTAATCCTTTATAAAATAATTATAAATAATTTATAAATTTTGAGTCTAGCCAATAGTATTCTTCATTTTCACCATTATAGGATATTTTGGAGTTAAAGGAGATGATATCAAAGTGTTGGATCCTCAAGGAAAAATCAATATCAAATTTTCTTTATGCTTTGAATATATTTGATTGTGAGTATGAAATATAATGTATTTATTTTTAGTAGTTTTAGTTTTAGATTAGGTTTTTTATTATGTTTGCTAGAAGAGGTGTTGAAATAATAATTTTGTAGGATATATTAGATTTAGATTTTGTTTTAGCTTTAAATTATTCTAAAATTTGTAGTTTTAGTAAAATTATGAATGTCTTCTAAGAATCTTCCACATTAATGTTCTAAAAGATTTTCATTTTTCCATTCCAACTTTATAAGGAAATCAAACGAAAAATTCTAATCATTATTATTTCAAAGGCATAAGCTCATCTTCATTGAATTATTTGTTATAAGATGAGAAGGATATAGATCTAAATAACTACTTTTTCCTCTTTCCTCTTCTATGGTGAATAATTATTCAAAGAATAACTTAAAGTAAATATTATGTTGATTACATCTTGATTCATGTTGGCATGAAAAGGTTGCATTACCTAACTAGTCTCACTTTAGAAACTATTCACACATTGTTTTTTATCATAGGAAAAACAAGTTTTGAAGGGACCCAAAACCCTTTAAAAGAGAACAAATTCTATAAAGATAATGCAAGATAAAATAAGTAGCTCAAAAAATAAATTAACCATCATTAGGATAAAGCAAGACAAAGTAAGCAACCAACCATCAGTAAGTCAACAACACAAAACAAAAAACAACACTAAAAAACATCAGGGGATTACTATAAGTTCTTCAAGATCTTGGCTGCTTCCAAATCATTAGAAATGATATGCTCATGCATATCAACAACTTCAGCTAGCTCATGAGCAAGGATCTTCGTGTTTCTCTTAGTCTTGCTCCTCGTTCAAATACTCAAGGACCAACATCCACAACCAAATTATGTGTTCTCTTCAGACCATCAACTTCATCATTGTTAGCTCCTTTCCTTTCCCTAGTCCATTTGTGTGCTTTTTCATTCAAAAGAGAAAGGCCCTATACATTGGTATAAGGAGAAGAACGACTAACTTTAACCAATGTATCCAAATTAACATGATTTTTTTCAATTTTCACCTCAAGTGAAGCAATTATGGCTTCATGGTTATTCTTCATTTTCTCCACATCAATGTAACCACACCATTAAGAACAACATTCATTCTCTTAATCTAATAAAAAAAGAAGTCTCTAGGTTGGTGTTATTGATGATCCCAACATTTATATTGGCCAAAAATCACACTTTGATGTTAAGTTGGTTAAATTCACTAAAAAAATCAGTTAAAAAGCTTAAAAAACTCATAGTGCCATCTTTGGCCATTCCCAAAAAATTACTAGTATCCTCCCTGTTAAAATTAAAAATATTAGTGTCAACAGAAAAATTATCAGACTCCGCAACCTAAGCCTCCTAATGAAAATTACCCTGTAGTACCATTTTAGCTTTCCCTTTCCCATCATTTCCAAGAATTTTGATTCTAGGTTTTACAACCTCCTTCACAACAACATCTATAGATTTAGGCAACTCCATAATCTCATTTCTAAACCTATCGATGCCACAAACCTCAGTAGTCTCCACAACCTTCTCAAGTTCATTGGATCCCTATTCCTTTCCTTTACCACTAGTCCTTCCAATAGTAGAATCAACCCCTTGTTCCTTCTCTTCACCATTTTTCAAAATTTTCTTAACTACAGATCCCTTATCCTTCTCACCCTTTGCACCATCCATAGCAGATTTGATATTTTTCTGCTTATGGCCCTTAGGGGGTTCATAACTCTCCCCCTTATTAGTCACATTTACCTCCTTGAGAGCCTTTTGAATCCCTTTCATTTTAGTAGCAACTGCAACCTTCTCATCCACCATAGCTTTAGCTTTTAGCTTTTACCCTTCACAACAACTAAAGGAGCTTCCTCACCCTCCATATCCATTTGGGATACTTTGGACCAAGAAGGATGGGGGTCCTTCTTTACACGTTTCCTAGAAATTTGGTTAAAATCCTTTGGAGGTCAGAGTAACCTCCATTGATTCAGAACCTCATCCTCCCAATCCTTATCCCCAAAATCTCTTCTCGTATCATAACTAGAAGAGACCTCCTTAACATGAGCTTTAACTATTTTTTTAGGTTCTTCAAGGACATAGTAAGATTTTTCATGTTCCATTATCAACATAATTAACCCCTCATACAAAATTGAATTATTAAGGTTCTTTCAATGCTCATTAATCCCATTCTCCAAAGAAAAAAGAAAATAATAAGGGAAATAGACCAATTTTTTATGCCTAAAGTGATTCAATAAAATAAAATGAAAACCATAAATTGCAAAGAATCTCCCATCGAGGCTAAAGTACCTCATGATCATCATTGCCATGCTCGCCTAGATGGGTTTGATGGAATTTTTGGCATATCCACCACATGCCAATTTTCTCAATCTCTCCCTCTTGTTTCCTTTGAAAAAGATCTTCATGGTTGAATTAGATGCAATTCTATCTCTGTAAAACTTTCTTCCTTTAGTAGGAAATTCCATTAAACTTTCTATGAGCTCCTCCATTATGTTGAACTCCATATCGCAAAATCTCAAGATTATTTTTCCAACCATTAACAAACACTTGAGAAATTTGAGAGCCAAACCCATGCAACCTATGAATATAAGGAATTATGCCACTATGTTCTAAAATATCCCAAATCTTCTCATTATCCTTATTTTCCTCACAAGAAATAGGTTCCACTTGACAACTATCTCCACCCATGGCCCATGATGCACCACCCAATTCAACATGTAGAAGAACTCAAAACAAGCTGGTCACCATAAGAACACTCCAAAAGCAAAGGGAAAGGCTCAAAAACATACCCATGATTCATGAGAATATGAAATTTGAAGTACAAAATATCATCATTAATAATAGTCTGGGAATCTTAAGAAAAACCTTGCCATCATTTTTGGAGAAAGAGTCGAGCTTCAGTTGTCTTATCATTTTTAAGAGGACATAATTATTCAACAACCTAGCACCTCAAGACCATATGACTCATACCACCTCACAAATATTGATCATGCTTAATAATCTTTAAAATATCAATGGGAAAGGGGTCATTTATGTCCCAACATTTAGGTTGAGAAAAGAACCCTATGTTAGCTAGGCAATCAACAAGCCCATTAGCCTCACAAGAAATATGAGAAACATGAAATTCCTCCAAATAATTTAAAATAGAGATGAATTCCTTAATAATATTTTTAATAGATCAAGGAGGATGAACCATGTTCAAATAATTTATGATGTTCAAAAAAATCCCCCTCCAACCATATCCTTTTAAAGCCTTTTTTCTAAGCTAGTTTCAAGCCATGATAGGCTGTAGATGCTTCTGCATAGTGGTTTGTCTGGGTTCCCAAAGGGAGCGCCACTATGGAAATAAAGCTACCATTAGAGTCATGTAACACTCTCCCATAACTAGCAGGTCCCAAATTCCCTTTAGCAGTTGGACATCAAAGTTGATTTTAATCTAATCATGAGGTGGGGATTGCCAAAACACATTATCCTTGGAAGTCTTCACCTTCTGCAAGGGAAGAGAGATATCAAATGGAAGATTCTAGCTCTTAGCCACTTGCAAATCATACTCCAAAATAAAGAATTTAGTGCCAACATTCTTAACAAGAGCCACTTCAAAAATCAAGTTCTCCTTTATAGCAGATCAAATATTAAAAGAGTGCCTAAGAGGAGGAAGAGAGGAATTATGAAAAATCCTATATTCTTTCATGCCATAAACCCCAAGCCACATGAGGCAAAGTAAGAGACCAAAAAATATAAAGAAAAGGATTAGAAGAAGGGGAAGACCATTGAGACCATAATTCACCCAAAGAGGAAGGGAGAAACCAACTAAGATTCCAAAGGTGCAACACACAAGCGTAAATAGAAAAAGCATAGTTGCAACCAACAATGATATGGAAGGCATTCTATGAGGAATCCTCACAAAGATAACACCTATTTGGGATCATAAATCCCCTTTTCCAAAGCTTATCAATAGTCAAAGCTTTCTCTTGACAAAGTAACCAAAAATATATATTGACTTTAGGGGTTAATTTAGGATACCACAAATTTTCCCAAAGAGGGGAGGGACCAAAGATATTAGTTTGCTTAAGAAAAGCATAGGAAACAAAAAAATTACCATTGGAAGAAGACTGCCACACCACCTTTCCCACCACAGAAGAAGCTAGAATATGAATCAAGGATACAAACCTAAAAAGAATCTCAAGCTCTCGATACAGATCATGAATTATTTTTCATTTACCCTCCGAGATGTAATCATCCACATAAACCCAAAAGATTGAGTACATAGGTCCTTAAAGGGAGCCGCCCAAGATTCATCTTTGAGAGGACCACAACCAATCCACCAATCCTCCCAAAAGAGGATACTTCTAGCCTTCAACATGAAATTCCATAGTGTTGAGCCCGATGGGGGGGAAGAAATAAGATTACTTAGGTCATTTATTTTTTGTGCCTCATGTCATAAGATTAAAGCACTTGTCATGATATTAGTTTATCTTAGGGATTCATTTAGGGTTTGATTATTTCCTTTATAGCAAGGCCATCCCATTCATTCCATTAATTTAGTATTCATTGTCTAACAATATACCAATTATTTCTACTGCATCTCTTGTGTTGAAGTTATTTGATATTGCTAGTAGAGATTCCTACTTTTGTGAGTTATTTGATTTATCCAACATGGTATTAGAGATTTAAACCAACAAACCTCTTCTTATTTTTGAGCATTTTTCCCAATAATTTTTATAGGATGTCTCCTAGAGTAAAATGGACCTCACTATTTTGCTAAGAATACCAAAAAAGTCCCTATTTTTCTATAAGGAACAATAGGATTTAGTGACAAAAAAAGATCTATCTAAGGGTTGATTACTTGTTTTCACTATACTGGTTTGTATAGTCATATGAATCTATATGAGTATATGACTGCCATTAATACATGTTTGAAATTAATGTCAATTACCAAGAAATGCATTTTTTTAGTTTTACATGCTCCCCATTGCGACCATCATTGCCTTGGAATAGTTTTTTTGATTAAAAGGGTAATTTTTTTATTTTAAAAAAATTATTAAATACTTTTGGGCCAAGAGGAACCTTCCCCTATAGAGGTAGCAGTACCCTCACATTTTCCCCATTAAGGGGTGCAATACCCTAAGGTATTGCCTCCCTACCATGACCTAGGCCATGGCAGAGTGGCATCATCTTGGGCATCACCCACTTCATTGGGTTGTTAGGGGGTTCAACCCCCTTCCCAAGTTTTTAATTACTATTTTTTTAAACTTTGTTTTAATATATTTTTCTAAAAATAAATTTTAAATAAAAAAAGTTCTAGAAATAATCTACTAGTCCATACTAGTCTTACCAATTTGGTAGTTTTATAATCTATTTACAGAAAATGCATTTTCTCCAAATTTGGGAGCACCTACAAACTTAGTCACACCTTTGAATTTGGTAGAGGTATTTTTTTCCTAGCTATAGCTACATTTAATGGAATTCCATATTTGGTAATAATTTTTCCAAATTTGGTGGTGAAACCAAGATAACATTAACAAAAACTTACCTTTTCCCCCCCTTCACTATAGGAAAATTAGGTTTTGAATCTTATTTTTAGAGGTGTCATTCTTGCTCATACAAGCTCAGTTTTTTGAGCAATATTTGTAGAGTGTTTAATTTTGTGCTATTCATGATGGTGGAGGTGGTTTTCAGTTTGGATTTCTATTTTTTAAAAATTTTGATTTTCCAATTGATTTGGCTATATAGTCCTCAATTTGGAATCTTTAAAGGACCATAAAATTTGCATGTTTGTTAGAGTCACTTAAGGACTCAAGCCTCCAGGATCATCTACGAAAAACAAAAAAAACCTTCTACAAGAGGGAAAATCAAGAACATAACATTACAACAATGGATGAAAGATATGGCCAATATGCAATACTCAAGATTGCAGTAATATATTGGAATTACACAACTAAAAATTATCTCAACTAACCAAACTAGACTACTACAATATACATCTGAAGCCTTGCTTGTATAGGCAAGGGTAATGATGTACCAACATTAAATGGTTGTCATAATTAAATGTCATGAGCCAATATTAAATGACCTAGGACACAAGCATTAAAAAAAGCCAAGTAGATAAGTGATAACTAATGATTAACTAGAAAGATTTATCCCTAGTTAATGCTAACTAGAAATATTCCCTCCTAGGACCCAAGTGGACTTAACAATGTAAATAGGACCTAGATAATACTAGATAGGAAAAATACCTATTTACACCAACGCCCCCCTTAAGTAAAACTTAGGAGTTGATTATTATGCAAATGATACAAAGCTAGGTCCCAACTACAAGGCCATGTTAGGTACCATATACATGTGTAATGTAATCTCTCACTTATGAAGAAAAAGAGAAAACCCAATGGGACAAAACTCCTCCCCAAAAGAGAGATGAAATACAAAATACTCTCAATGATGCATGAGAGGGACAAAACCCTATCTGAGGAAAATGATCCCCCATAAGAGAGAAGAAGAGAGACCATGAAACTCCCTTCAATGTTGAGTATCCTTCAATGGTAGAAGCTCAACATTGAATGCTAAAGATGATCCAATCTCACCAAAAAAAATTCCTCCCCTTAGGAAGAAACAAGACCAAGATGATAAGCAAGATTTCTTCCCATTTAGAAAAGGAACATGTGGGAAGAAGAATGATATGTGATGTCACAGAATGATGCTCAAGTGCTCCATATCGATATTGAAATTAGAAAAAATTTAAAAAGGAATTCTAGGCCACATAGTTGAAGATGTCAATCCAAAACCTCCTAGAGATGAATGCAAGACACACTCCAAAGACAAAGATGTATCCTCTGAAGCAACCACCTCCAAATGTTGTTCAAAAGTATCCATATTCATATCAAGTTGCAAAGAGTGATCATGTAAAGAATGGACTAGAGGGACAATGAATTTCCTTGCAACAACTGAAGCATAATCATCTCCACCAAAGAGAAGATGTTTGCAATCAATAGTGTCTCCCACTAAAATGTGAGACTCAACAAACAACCCACCAATGTCTTTCAAGTAATCATCCCAAGTAGATGTAGTTGGAAGAGGATTTAGAGACCACTACACTTAATCACAAGAGGCCAAACCTATGCTAAGATGAGAATCATTAAATGCAACAAAATATGGAGGAGATGAAATGCAAGGCTCAAGAATGGGATTAAATGTGGGAACACCCAAGTTCAAGAAGTGAAATGTCTCCTCTGAATCATGATTTACACTAGAAGTATGATCAATAGGTAAAGGAAAAATGACACCATCAAAATTAAAATATGAAAATTTATACAACTAAGATGAATGATAAACCATCCCAGTAGCAATAATCTCTCTACTCTCCAAGTCTTGAGTGATGACTGTTCAAATCAAGAGTGGAGTCCATAGTCCTCCCATCTCCACCATGTGTAATGTGATATATGGAAAGAAGATTATTTCTCAAATGGGTAACACAAAAAATCCTAGAAAGTGTTTTCCCCAAAACTAATAGACACTTTCCCAAGTACACTCCTGTATGTATTGTTTCCCATCAAAATAAGAGACATATTACAAGGATCAAAAGAAGAGAATATAGACTGTGAAGATGCCATATGATGAGATGCTCCCAAATCTAGAAGCCATCTCCCTAATCCTAGACCTAAAAAGGAACAAAGAGCATATACTTTATTTCCCTATGTAGAAGCCAAACCAACTTTTACCTTATTAGACTATTTTGAAGAAGAAGAAGAAGGTGGTGTCTTGGAAATTCTAGAAGGAGAATAAATCTAATTCTTTTTGAGAAGATGCTTCAACTCATCAATATCCTTCTTATAACAAGAATTTTCATCATGCTCAAAATTCTTGCAATATGGACAAGTAGACTTCTCCTTCTTAGATGATTTATCTAAGGAAAGGGATTTATTCTTTGATTGATCTAAATGTGGATCATTCTTTGATTTCTTCTACTTCTTATTAGTATTATCTGATTCTTTCACCTAACTAGCCAACAATGTCTGAGATTTAGAAGACTTGATGAGACCCATTGAGATAAGCTTGTGTTGCTCATGTATCAATATCTTAGAAAATGATGTAAATAAAGGTGTAGTATATGTAGACCCCATAGTCAACCTATGAGTATGAAAGATAGAAAAAAAGAATAATCAATACCAAGGTTGTTTAATGTATTTTACACCAAGTGAATGTTGTTCATATCAATACCACATGATTTAAATTTCCCCCTTAGATAATTAAACTTAACGATGTAGTCCTCAATGTTGTCATATTTCTTAGGATCAAGGCTCATTAATTTATTATCAATTTGATAGCCTCTTACTTCATCTCTCAAGCCATATAATATTTTCAATTTGTCCCAAGCCTCATAACAATTCTTGCATGATTCAATCTGGAACAAAAAATCTTGAGAAACTAGTTTATGAAAACATCCAAGAGCTTTGGTATGTTCAATCATCCATTTTATCTTTTTCTTATCATTTGTAGGCCCAAGTACATTATTTTCAACATATAGATAGTGAAATTCATTCATTAGTGTACTCCATCCATGTTGATGCCATGTTGAATGGTTATATGATGTTAGCAAAGGAACCTTAGAATGATTCATAAAAATGAAAGAGTACAAGAAAAAATATCAAAATAATGCACCAATAAACTGTGCCCCCCAACCAACCAATCAATAATCCCCCCAATAATATGTGTGGCACTTTATATGTAGTGCATTTACAATGCCAAATATGTGTTCCAAATTTACAATGCCAAGATGGATCAAAGATGGAAAAATTACAACAATATCTCATAATGAGATGTACTCAAACTGAAGATAACCTCTCCCAATATGATCTACACTAAACGTGAAGCCTTCCCAAATGGAAAAAACTTCTCCAAAATGCATTATGTCCAAGTAATCAACTAGAATGCCAAATTTCACAAATCTAAATAAAAAGTACATGGGAGCTAAATATGGAAAATTTTAATGAATATAAATGTAGAGGTCCTTAATACCTTTCTAATGTCACAAGAATCACAAAAATCGAAGATCATGGAAAAAAGTTACGATCTCGGGAGTCCAAAAGAGAAAATTTGACTTTGACAAGCAACAAAATTCACCTAAGACAAAATCTGAAAAATGGCTTGTGCCACTATGAAGTGATAAGAACTAGCTTTTCATTGATATCTTGTTTGTACATTCTTGGCACTTTGGCAGAAAGTTATTGCTTGAAGAAAAAAAATACCCTTGTAAGACCTTGGGGGGCAAAAAAATTAGCACTTGGGGCTAAAAAGTTAGGCACCTGGGTGTCAATATGACCACACCACTACATAATTAAAAAAAAACGTTGTGAGTCGACAACGTGGGGTGGAGGTTAGGCAATGGGTGGGGTCGTGTCACCCCTTCTTTGCTCAGCTATAAGCCCCAAGTCCCTCACAAGACTGTGGGAGCTAAGCTAAGCACTACTGAATTCAAAAAAGAATTAGCGGTAATAAATTTAAAACTACAATTCAAACATTGAATTTTTAATTTTTTTTTTGAAATTGTACCAAAATGACAACATTGATGCAAAAAATTGTACCCACTGACACATATCCCTATGATGTGACTACAGAATTAGGTACAATAGGAACTACAGAGATCCATATGATGCACAAAATTTCTTTGTAAAAAATCTACAAACCCTCCAAAAATGGCCTAATTTTTTATCCAAATATGAAGTGTTTTATATGAAAATAGGGGTTTTTGGGCCTTCTAGACTCAACTACAAGGTTCATTTTTCCCCAATACACAACCTAAAAAATTACCAAGCTCGAATCACCCTTAGATTTGAGAAGGAGGTTTTGCAATTTTGAAGCTCTGATACCATGTTAGAGTCACTCAAGGACTCAAACCTCCAAGACCATCTACAAAAACCAAAAAATAGCCTTCTACAAGAGGTAAAAGCAAGAACATGAAATTGCAACAAAGGATGCAAGATATGGCCAATATGCAATAATCAATATTGTAGTAATATATCAGACTTACACAACTAAAAATTATATGAGCTGACTGAACTAAACTATTGCAATGTACATATGAAGCCTTGGTTATATAGGCAAGGGTGATGATGTACCAACATTAAATGGTTGTGTCATAATTAAATGACATGAGCCAATATTAAATGACCTAGGACACAAGCATTAAAAAAAATCCAACTAGATAAGTGACAAATAGTACTTAACTAGAAAGATCCTCCCCTAATTATTGCTAACTAGAAAGATTCCCTCCTAGGACCTAAGTGGACTTAACAATGTAAATAGGACCTAGATAAGACTAGATAGGAAAAATACCTATTTACACCAACAATATTTTTTTGTATAATTTGTAGTGGTTCCTTTTGTTTTCTCTAATGTTTTAGTAGAATAGTATTTTTAGCATGTGGTCTATTCTAGAAATTGTAAGCATCTATTAAATGCACTTCTTGATTTTTAAATGCACTAAGCTATTTAGTGCCACATATTATACATATATTTTGAAGATCTTGCACATCATGTTGTATTGTTATTATACCCATACTACTTTATAAAGTGTCATGGGGGATTTTTGTGTATTCTTTCTAATTTTTAATTACAATCTTGTCTACCTTGATGGTGAGTTTATTTAATTTTTGTACACCATTTCTAGTTGTAGGTACTATCTTGTGCATATTTTGTTGTTTCTTCTCCTCCTTCTTGCACTATATTATGATACATATTTTTAGTTGACCTATCATACTTTTCCCTTTCTAGCATTATCATGGGTATCATATTGTTTAAGCTAATGCTTCTTTGGTTTGAATTTGGAGTGAGCTATATATAGTTTTATTCCTACATACTAGGTGCTTGTAGAGACTGGTTGTCCATGCATTTAAATGAGATGGAACACATACCATATATAAATTCTTCCATTCCTATTTATGAAGGTGATATTCAATCCTCATTTGATCAGTATTCTTGAGGCTATAGGAACCTATATTTTTGAATTGTTATATTATTTGTGCATTGGATGAGTCGTTTCATTAGGGTTACTCATATGAATTGATTAACCATCTATATATTTTACTATCAAATTTTTTTGACTATAAGGGAAAAAAAGGTTTTGAAGGGACTCGAAACCCTTTACAACAAAAGATACAAAATGCTGCTAAGAAAGAATTTCAGAATGACACCAGTAGCATACCAGAAGCAAAAAAAAAAAGACAAAAATGGTGTTGAATGATAGATACGACAATAAGCTAACAAAAATACCCAAGAACATCAAAACAACAAAATAATAGGAAAAAATTGAGACCCAATAGGAAACAAACAACAATTAAGAAGACCAAACACATTCAAACTACTCAAGGTGTTGGCCACCTCAAGCTCTTGGATTTTGTGCTTCTTGATCATGTCCAACAACACCTCAACATCAAAGGAATTTTCCATTCAACTGACCCTCTAACAGCAGGGCCCTTGTCATCATCTTTTGCATCTTTTTTTCCTTTAACTTTAACCAAGTGCTCTTTCTCCATTAACTCAGAAAAGTAAACTTGGTCCTCCTTGAGTTCACTTATCTTTCTGAAAAGGACTTCCAAAGAGTCTACACTATTCTTCACAAAGATATGGCAAGCTTGAAGAAGCTTCTTTATATCCACATTCGTTCCCAAAACCTTGGCTTCCAAACCAACCAATCTATCTTCACACGAAGATTTGAATTCATGGAAAGACCCCCTCAAGGTCCACTATTCTGTCAATCAGAATGTCTGACACCAAACCTTTTAGAACATTCTTCAAATTCTCATTCAAACCTCTAAATTTAATGTTAATCTTATTGTAAGAACTTATGAAAAGAAACAATAGGATCAAGAGATCCAAGATAACACAAAAGAGAGAGAGAAGATGAGAGAATATGATGACTGTATTCTCAATATGCATGAAGATGCTCAATTACAATTATGTATAAGGCTTGCTTATAAAGGAAAGCTAGGACGCAATGAATGGACATGAATGAGACAAGTGTCTCAATAATGTGTAGGGAAGGTAGAAAGAAATAATAGATAATTCCATGAAAGGTGGATCACCCACCTAAAGTGGAATTATCATGCCACAAAAAGTGGAGATAAAAAGGTGATAACTAGATCACACCACAAAGAGTGGGATTTCTCCTACACACACTTCCCTAAGTGTCCTAATCACATCTCTCAATATATACACAAACCTAGATGCAAGATGAAAATAACTAGGTGTCACAAGTGCAACCTATAATGATATGCATTCCCTAAGTAAGCTTAAGTAAAGTGTAATAAGTAAAATACTTATTTACACCAACACTTATTGATTATCAAATTGTTGAATCGGTTAGCCTTTTATCATTTTTTGAGTAGTGTTTCTATTCAATATTGTGTTTATTTGATCTTGATATTTATCCCAATTTTAGAGGAGCTTAATTATTTTTAGAACTATGGAAATTATTTTTTTCTAGTTATTTCTAGCTTCTTCATGCTTTATTGGTGTTATATCTTCATGTTCCTATTATTTTTTGGATATTTTTGGAGGTATCTTATTCATTCACATGTTTTTAATCTTCGATGAGGGTACATCTATTGTATCTAAGGTAGAAGTACTCCTTTGGGGGTTATCTTGAGTCCTTGTTCTTTCCTTGACTTTTTCATGTTTACTCTCTTTTGTTTCCATGATTGACTACCAATGCTTTTGAAGTTGATGACTTGAGAATTCCCATTTTCATCAACTTATTTTTCCCAAGAATCAAAAGATCTGTGAGAGCCTCAAAAGATGGTGATGTGAAGTTACTAATTGTCAATCATTGATTCTAAAAACTTGAAACAAAGGTTGCATACTCAGCTGGAAGCTTGTCCAACAAGTTGAAGACCAATTGATCATCCTCTTTCTCAACACCACAATATTTTAGTTGTGCTCTTAACTCACTTTCCTTAGTGACATAATCTTGAATGGTGTCAAAATTCTTGGGATCAAGGCTTAGGAGGTCATTTTCAAGCTTGTATCCCTTAACCTTATCAACCTTGCCATACAAAGTAGAAAACTTATCCCAAGCTTCCTTGGCTGTAGTACATTTATCAACATGGAAAATGAGATCATCTGAAATGAACTTTCTTAGTGTACCCAATGACATAGAAGTTTTAGTGAGCCAATCCATATATGCAGTTGGATCTGCCTTAGGATTCAAAAGTGTAGTTATGGTTCCATCAATATAGTAAATTAAACCTTTTTGCATTAGTTTACTCCATGTACTTACTTTCCATGTAGCATAATTATGTGCAATTAGGAGTGGAACTTTAGATGAACCCATGATGGAATGCAAGAGCACAAGAGAGAAAATAGGCACAATCACACAAGAGAAACCCCCCAAAATTCACTCAATCAAAGTACCTCACCCAAAAAGATGATTTGGGCACTTTATAACTCAGTGTGTGTATAATAGGCCACTTGCAACTTGGCTAAGTGGACTTATTATTTTTGATTTACAACTTGCCACAAATAGGCTAAGAACAGACTTAGAACAATGAAGCAAAGACCTGAATTGAGATCTATACAATACAAGTGCCAAATAGGCCAAAAGGACCATATGTTGAAAGCACTAAATCCACTCAAGATCGCTTCAAACTAATTGTAGATTCAAGAAGTAGACAAAAAAATGCACTTTCAGAAAAATGGCACCTGAAAAGGAGTTCGTATGTGCCTGAATAGAGCCTTGAAAGTTGTAGAAATGAGGATTAGATAGGTATAGTGTTGAAAAACTAAAAATTATGAAAATATGTCCATCAAAATTAGAAATTGAGCACATGGTTGTGAAGTACATGAAAAATTAGCTCAAATAAAAAAAATTGCTTAGAAAAAGGAGCTAAAATGAGCAAGTTATGAGCCTTCAAAGTCAGACATCAAAATCAAAAACTCCATTGGTGAAGGGGGCAAAATTTTTTTAGTCTGTTGGTGTCATTGCTGATGCGATAATGATGTCAGCAAAATTCTTGATTAAAATTGATGGCTTGGCACCTGCCAAAAATGTATATTCTCCTTTGCTAGGAATATTCAATTTCTTCAACTTAAATTTGACACTTTAAAAGTCGTCACTAGTCGGTAGAGGGTCAGTCGATGAATGAAATCTACAAAGGAATATTTTGCATGGAATATTCTATACCATCAGATTTCCTTGAATTTTTTACCATTGGTGGACTGTGTGAGCGCTGGTTTTTTGAGATTGTCGATCATATGATTGATTTATGGTGGCCACCCGATTTCAAAAGGTTGTCGCCGACTAAGTTGACTGGCCTGCTATCATCGCCAGTTTGAGTGGGGTGTGGAAGCCAAGTCATAAAACCATAGGTACCTGTGGTCTGTAGACTGTGCAGGATGCAAGTACGACCTACCAAATAGGCAATTTTTTCTGATCTAGAGCTCTTGATGTCAGATTTTCACGAAACGAAAGACAAACCCAAATGGAAACAACCTTCTAAATTTGAATTTGAAGTTAGATCTAGTCTAGGATGCACCAAAATATCACTGCTCCTCATATTTTCCTCTTGACCACCTTCACACAAACTAAGATCTCCCAACAATGGCTATCTAAAGAACCTCCAACTGCTTTGATAGCATGTAAGAACTTATGAAAAGCAACAATAGGATCAATAGATCAAAGATATCACAAAAGAGAGAGAGAAGATGAGAGAATATGATGACTGTATTCTCAATATGCATGAAGATGCTCAATTACAAGTATGCACAAGGCTTGTTTATAAAGGAAAGCTAAGACACAATGAAGGGCCATGAATGAGACAAGTGTCTCAATCATGTGCAGGGTAGGCAGAAAGAAATAATAGATAATTCCATGAAAGCTAGATCACCCACCTAAAGTGGAATTATCATGCCACAAAAGTTGGAGATAAAAAGGTGATAACTAGATCACACCACAAAGAGTGGGATTTCTCCTACACACACTTCCCTAAGTGTCATAATCACATCTCTCAATATATTCACAAACCTAGATGCAAGATGCAAATAACTAGGTGTCACAAGTGCAACCTATAATGATATGCATTCCCTAAGTAAGCTTAAGTAAAGTGTAATAAGTAAAATACTTGTTTACACCAACACTTATTGATTATCAAATTGTTGAATTAGTTAGCCTTTTATCATTTTGAGTAGTGTTTCCATTGAAGATTGTGTTTATTTGATCTTGATCTTTATCCCAATTTTAGAGAAGGTTAATTAGTTTTAGAACTATAGAATTTTTTTTCGGTAGTTATTTCTAGCATTTTCATGCTTTATTGGTGTTATATCTTCATGTTCCTATTATTTTTGGGATATTTTTGGAGGTATCTTATTCCTTCACATGTTTTATCTTCGATGAAGGTACATCTATCGTATCTAAGGTAGAAGTACTCCTTTGGGGGTTATCTTGAGTCCTTGTTCTTTCCTTGACTTTTTCATTTTTACTCTCTTTTGTAGAAGAATATTTTCATGTGAGGTTTCCTCCTTTTCTCCAATTTTGAGATATTTACATGTACATGGTTACCTAACATGGCCTTCTAACTAGGACCCATTGTTGCATATTTTTATGTATTATCATTTTCCCTAGGTTGCACTTAAGGGGGTGTTAGTATAATTTTTTTATATTACCTAACTAATTTCACTTTAGGAACTATTTGTACCTTGTTACTTAGGCTTACTTATGTAGTTTTTTTTTTTTAAATACACTTTTCATTATCTTAGTTTGTCTTATGGTTTCATCAAGGGTTTGATTCTTTCCTTTATAGCAAGTTTATCTCGTTCATTGGACATTAATTTTATTTTAATTATTCTTTGGAAAGTAGCAATTCTTTTTATTGCATCTCTCATGTGAAAGATATTTGGGTTTTCTAGTTATATTCCTAATCCTATGAGTTCTTTCATTTTTCCAACAATTCAAAAAGATACATCAAACCAAAATATGTTGTTTCTCTCCTCCATTGTTTGTGAAAATAAATGAGAAAACAACTCAATAGTTATCTGGTTATTTCTCCTTTCAAAAAGAAAGGGTTTAGATTATTCTATTGCATTGATATTTGAGAAGTAGAATAAGCCAATATTTTTGGATCACTTTTACTTGCAAAAATAAATCCTTCAACACTATTTCACATTATCTATTTAGAAATAAAAGGCGTATTCATTGTTTAGTATATTTTCCTCATAATAAGCTATGACTTTTTGTATTAGCCACAAGTTAGTTATATTCAATAAATGATAATTTTTTTAATGGGATTTGTTTATTTAGTTGTATATTTTATTTTTATTATTTAATAGAATGAATTCTTCATTATAGTTGGCAAATCTTCTTTTCCTTATTCAAGTTTTTCTCTTGATGGCTTGCAACTTTGGTGAATTCATGTTATCCATTTTTAATTTTTTTTTTTGCATATAAAGCTATTAAGAATGTGTTGAAGTTTAAATAGAAGCATATTATCTACATATACAATTTAAGACTCATTCAATGATGTGCAAGGTTTTTATGTGCAATAATTTGGGTTTTTGGTATTGAGACCCATCATTGGTCCATGCTATTTAATACACCCATTTTATTTTTTCTTTAAGCATCTTTTATTATTAATGAGACCCACATTCATTTAAGAGATGATGATGAAACCCTTCCATTGTCCTTGCAAGGTGTTTAGAAAGTGGCAGATATTTTGAGAAAATGTGTCTCAACCTTGCAATTACGTAAGGTATTGTTGATACATAAGGTATTGTTCATCCAACGATGACGGGGGTCATGAGGGGGAAGGACCCCCATGAGGGGTTCAGGGGGACCATCCCCCCAACTATGGTTTAGAGGCAACACACCCTGGTGGGGCCTTGGAGGTAGTGCCCTCGAAAGGAAAAAATTATTTATATTTTATTATTGTTGTGATTAGGCAAAAATACATGTTAGAAAATGAGCAACAAACAAAAGAGTGCAAACAACGAATATAAACACCCTACACCTCAAGATTGGGTAAATGATTAACTTAACAAAACAAAATGGAACCTTTTACCTTGTTGAGTTGTCCTTTGGTTGGCCCTTCGATCTTTGATGTAGTGTATACTTCTTTGATGGAAAGAGATGCAAGTGTGAGATGCAAGATGAATGAAAAATAGGTGATAATGGATGCAAATGCAAATATTTGGCTAAGTATGGATCAAGAGAAAAATTTGCAAGAGTTTGGCTAGCATAATGATCTTCCCCCAAAATGAGAGAAAAGGGGGGTATTTATAGAGAATTTTGAATTCTCTAGGGAAATGGATGGTTGAGATTAAGCCAACAAAGCCAATATGTAGGGCTATGGTGAGTTGAGAACTCACAAGCCCTCACATCTTGACATGTGGCATGTGAAGTGGCTTGAAAAAGATGATGTGTAAATGAGTTGGAAGGAGAGTACATGACATGGAGGTACTACATAGTACCTTGGAATTGGACAAGATCTCCTCATAAAGGAGGTCTTTGTTCCCATGTGGGTGAAAGGACATGTGAGCAATTAAAAATTCCTCAAATATCCACATGGGAATGAGAGAAAGAATTTAAAATTCTTTGGAATGCATTGGGGGGATTAAATGCGAACTAAAAATTCACATGAGCAATGGAGTGCCTTTTGCAAAGGGAAAAAATATTTAATAGGGTTGCTTATGACACATTCCATAAATGACATGGAGATTAGGTTGACCTAATTAAGTGATTAAGGTTGTGCAAGTACTTGATTAGACAAATTAATGACATATTAGAGGCAAGTGGGAGAAGGGGAGAGTTCACATGTGAATTGATGTGACAAGTCAAAGATCACATGGGGAAGAGAAAAAAGAATTTAATATTCTTTGGAAGGATAAAAGGAATTAAAAATTCCTTGAGAGGTTGATTAGGCTAGTTAATGAAGGATTAGAGGAGGGTTAGGTGGCTAAGAGAGATTAGAGGCCAACTTGCAAAATTTGGAGGATGTGACACATCCTAATCAAGGATTAGGCATGTGCACATCCCAAATGATGAGATTAGGAGAATAATTATCATAAAAAAAAGGATGTGACATGTGAGGAATTAAATAAATGTCATATTTATTTAATTCATTTGATGAAAGGGGAAGGTATTTAATTATTTAACTAGATACCTTAGTGATTATAAGAACTTTAGAAGTATTAATTAAATAATAGTGATATTACTTAATTAATGCAGGTAAGGGGATGTTTAGATGAAAAGGGATAAATTTGGATAAATTAAGTGTCCAAATTTAGGTGTCTACATTTTTCCCCTCTTTGAGATGGTGTTACAAAGTAGCATCATTTCAAAGAATATTAAAACATAGAACTCAGAAGAAGATGGTTAGATTGGGAAAGATGCCCCAGCCATTCAAAGGAGTGACTAGAAAGGAAAAAAAATGATGGGATTGAAGATGAGGATTAGGGATTGAGGATGCCCCCTCAAGAGGACATGCGGGTTCAAGAGAAAACATGCGTGCTCTCGAAATGGAGGAGATGATGTAAAGGTTATATGAGGAAGATGATGCAAAGGGTATATGAGGAAGATGATACAAAGTGATGGAGGAGAAAGGATGAAAAGGCGGCAGGAGATTGGGAGGGGAGAGTGATGAAGGATGAATGGATTGGGGGATTTTGATAGATGAGAGAATGGAGATGAAATGCAATCCAAATGCAATTTTTCCATCATTAGGAGCACTGATTTTTGCTATAGCAGAGGACATGATACACCAAGGTATAAAGGACCAAGGGAGATTAGTGTCTAATGCATGAAACATACACAACAAACAAGAAGGCTATCCCAACACCCCAAAGTCGTGATGACCTTGGGCCAGGTATTGGGATACCCACAAGCACACAAGGATGCCCCAACATAACACAAGACCTCGGGGATCTTGGTGGGTACTACGCGGGACAACTGAGAAGACAACAACAAAGAAAATATCAAGATACACCCCTATGTTGACTAGTCAAAGCACACCATGATATGATGGATCAAGGCGACCATGACAAGTGATGATAGGGAGCTCAAATGATAAACAAAAGCCAAAAACATCAAAAGATTGCAATCAATTTCAAATGTCCTTTGCCATAGGATCAAGGGGGTGGATGGGATTGATGAAGTCTGTTAGGAAGGATGCATCCTGTTGAGACCAATGATGGATACTAAACTAAAATATTGTTATGACGCAGGATGTTTAGAACCAATTGGATATGATGATACAAGTGGATCTTGTTTGTTAAGAACCAGATAGATAAGGGCATAACTTGATGACACGACACAAGAGACATGAAAAAAGATACGAGACTGACACATCCTAGTGACCTAGGGGCTCGGGGGCTGATCAAAGATTAGCCTTGCCTATGTGAAAGCACAGAGCCCTTGTAGTTCAATAAAAGGCTGATGACTAACCATGATGGGGACTTCAATGGATGATAAAGATAAGATGGAGAAAAGTGGACAATGAAGATTGATGATAGACGATAAAAGAGCAGAAAAATAAAGCCCTGGCGTAGATCAAATGATCGACGTTGCCTTCATGAAAGCTCAAGGGTAACATAGTTCGGCGAAAGGACCAAAGACAAATGATGGGTAAAGGATGATGCGATAACCTTGGATAAGGGGATAAAATGATTGGATCAACACAATGGGAGATGATAGAATTGTTAGATTGGATCGAAGGATGGTGACTACACAAAGCTTAGGGATGGGATAGTTATCCAAATCAACAAAGATAAAGTGGGAGGATGACAAGACATATAGATGAATGATGAGAAAGGATAGGGGATTGAAAATATTTGTAAAAGAAGTGGAAGTGATGATGATGAGATAAATGGCATTGGATTGCATGGAGGGAGGCCTATAGCTAGATACTAATGACAAGGGATTGTGAGATGGGATGAGGATAAAGATGAAAGAATGGATAGATAGATAGGGATGGTGGATGGAAGGAATTGTTTGGATGGATAGGAAGATAAGGATGGGGAGATGAAAGGGATGCTCAGATAGATGGATAGGAAGATAAGGATTGGGAGATGGACGAGATGTTGTGATAGAATGAATGATGTCTCCAAGGACTATATCACAAAGGAAGATAGATGCCCCCACTCTAGATATGTCATGTGCGAGGAGGCATGAAGGATGCAATAGAGAAGGATAGGAAAATAAAGGAGTGAGATGGATGAAGATAGGATGCATGGATAAGGAAGGGAGATTGAAGGTAGCATGATGGGTGGATAAGGAAGGTAGATGAGTGTGAATGAGGATTAGGATAGTGTGTGGATGAGGGGAATGTATGCTAAGAGGTGTTCAAAGCCTGTTTATATGTTTGCCCCTATCATTATCAAGATCACAAGGAGGATGGAAGGATTGAGATAAATGAGATATGCCAAGCAGGATGTGTAAGATAGGTAGGATGGAGGGGATGAATAAAAATGGTGTATAGCAAGAAGACGGGTGCATAACTTGAAGCATAGCATGAAGCGTAGTGGATGGAGGGAATGCATATCAAGACACTGCTCCCAAGTGCAGATGGAGATTTACGCATGACACCTGTTTGCCAGGTTTTCATTATGGTACTTATCTAAGGCTCTTGTTTGCCAAGTTTTCACCATTGGATGAATTATTTCTCTTTACTATTTTATTTTATTTTTTGAATTTTTTGGATTTTTTTGGATTTTTTTGACTTTTTTGGATTTTTTGACTTTTTTGGATAGCATGTGGAAGGAGATGGATAAGGATATGGATGATGGACTCAAGCATTAAGTTTTATATGAGGTATTAAGAGCCCATGTTTGAACCGATTGTTGGACATTGGTACAATCTTATTAGGATAAATGGATTATGCAAGAGGATGAATTAGAGGGATTTGAGAGGGGAGATACGTGGGATAATGGTTGGGATGTTGGAAAGTGTATGGATGGAATGATGGGGAGGATATGTGATGGGGAGATGTGTTAAGGACCAACATTGGCACATGTGGTGGTGGATGTGAAAAGATAAGAGGATTAATGGATGGAGAATGTGGGACAATGGAGGAGATGGAATGGTGAATTTCGGGACATAGGGACCCAAAACAGATTTAGGAGAGGGTGGATGAAAATGATTAGCCTTTGGATGAGAAATGTTGGATGTTGTTACAGATTTTTCATTTGAAGGCATTGCATCTTTATTCTTTGGGATTCACATGGTTTTGATCTTTGCTTTGGTGGGCCTTTGTGGCCTACAAATTTAATTTGGATTTAGATTTTTCTTCTCTTCACCATGTCTTTTAGAGGGGACATGGGGAGCTTTAAATTCATGTGGATTTTTGGATTTATTTATTTTGACTTTAGCATCCAAAGTACTTTTAGTAGCAATGGGATGGGTGTAAGGATATGGATGATGTAGAGCAATGGAGGTAAAATTATGAGGATTACGTGTAGATGGAGAATGTGTAGGTATGTGCCTTTATTGATCCTAATTAGGATGTTTATGATGGATGACATGGATAGGTGTTGGATGGATGAAAGGATGAGATGGAGGAGGAGATCTTGGGATATACAGACCCAAAGTAGACGAAGTGGGTGGAGGGACATAAGAACCCAAGATGGATGGAGTAGATGAAGGATGGGAGATGGCGGATGGAGGGATGTAAGGACCAAAAATGGATGGAGCAGATGAAGGAGGAATATGGATAATTGTTTTGAGGTGATACAATAGAGGAGGAGGGATGGTAGCATATGATCTAGTGGAGCGATGGGAAGAGTCGACATTTCTTTTGGAAAAGGCTCGTTGAGGACGTCTAGAGGTTGTACCAACATCTTTAGATTGTGAGTCTTGGGAAATAGGTCCAAGAACTTGCATGAAGATTTGTTCTTCAACTTGGATGGGCTCTAAAATACCTTGCTCATGAAGGCCTAGACCTTTTCCTTGATAGTTCATTTTCTTGAGCATGTGATCCATGATAGGATTTGTGTTATTATGAAAACATGATGCGAGTCCATTATTAGGTGGAGGATGATGGGTGGTATATACAATGTGTTTTTCTTCTATAAGGAGGCCACCAAGGAAGAATGTGAGAGTACCAAGGGGATATGCAAGTGGTGTGGGGAAAATAGTTTTAGACGATGGTGGGGGATCATGAGAAGGAGATGATGGGATAACAAAATTTGGATCAGTGGTATCAGGAGAGGGATTAGGGGATATGATCTTATCTGGATTTGTGGTAGTAGGCTCATGCGAGGGAGATGGAGATGGAGCGGTGGAATTTTGAATGAAAAGGGGATCATGGGATGGAATGGATGGGGGACTGTGATCTTGAGGTGGACTAGATGGGATGGTAGGATCTTGATTTGGAGAAGGGGATATGTTGGCATGCTTTGGATTAGGCTCTTGGCATGACTCATTGTGTGTGGGAGGCATGATAATGGAGTCTTGGTGGGAATATTTAGGTGGGGAAGATGGAGGGATGGAGGACTCAAAACATTCATGGGAATGGATTTTAGTGACACTAGGAGTGGAAGAAGTGGATTGGATTTGGGTGTCGTCGATGGGTTTGATGGCTCTTGGAGTAGGAGGTGGGTATTCAATGAATTCAGTAGATGTGAAGGTAGGAGATGGGGGCTCAGTGGATTTAGAGGATGTGATGGTTTCGATGGATTGAGTGGTGCTAGGGGTGGTATCATCAATGATAGGTGTTGGGTGGAGGAGAGTCTCGTAACTAATGGCCGTGGATGATGGGTTGGGAGGGCATGATTCCACAATTTCAAGGTGTGGAGTGGGAGATGTCTTCTTTGATATAAGTCCTTGGAGAACTTTTGGAGTGAGAAACTTGAATACTCTAAGTTGAGATGGCGTGGTAGGAGTGGATGAGGGATTATGGATTGGTGGGGGATTAGGACTAGGGATTGGTGGATGAGGATTAGATGGGGGAATGGGATTGGATGTAGGACTGAGAATAGATGGGAGATTAAGATTAGATGAATGGTTAAGATAGGGGTATTGGAATGGTGAATTAGGACACGAGGATGCAGGTGGTGGATTGTAGTAAGGGTATTGGGATGGTGGAATAGGATGGGAAGATTGAGGTGGAAAATTGAGATAGGGAAATTTGGATGTCGGATTAGGATAAGAAGATGTGGATGATAGATTAGGATAGGTTGGTGTGAATGTTGGATTAGGATAGGAAGGTGTGAATGTAGGATTAGGGTGAGCAAATTGGTATGGAAGATTAGGGTAGTGGGTATATGCAAATGAAGGATTGAGATAGGAGGATGTGGATGGGGGATTAGGATAGGGGTATTGTGATGGCAGACTAGGATAAGAGGATGTGGATGTTGGATAAGAGGTTGATGTAGATGAAGGATATGATGGATAGGATGGATATCCCTTGTCAAAGGTAGCATAAGCAACATGATCAGGCATGGATGAAGACATAATGAGATAACTCGAGGGGGTGATTGGATTTTGGAAAGCAGGTGGAGAAAGCTTACTAGAAATGATAGTGTCAAGGGGATCTATGCCATATTCTTCTTGATTGACAAGACTTTCGTTATCATTGTTGACATAATTAGGGTTTCCCTTGACTACTATTGATGGAGGATAAGGATTCATGATGATGAAAGGATAAAGAAGATGGATCAAAGATTTGGGATGGGAACAGACTAATGCTCAAATCAGGATTTACGTTAAGCTCAGATTGGGATTGGATTAAAGCTCAGATTAGGATGATTAGATGAAGTGATGGGATTGATTCTGATGATCGTATTGGATTATCAAAGGATGATTATGACACTAAATTTTCTTCGAGGTGGAAGTAGATTGATTGGGTCGAAGGTGATTGGATAGGGATGAGATTGGATTGGATAAGATTGATCGATGATTGATAAGATCAACTGATGGAAGGTATTTTAAACCTTGTTCAGAGATTACCCTAGGTGACTTAGGATACTGATTGATTGGATTAAAGGATAAAAGGATGATTGCGGCACCAAATCCACTTTGAGATTGAAAATAGATTGATTGGACCGACAATAATGATTAACTTGGGATGGATGACAATCCTAAGTGGATTTTGATGATGATGATAAGATTAGACACTTAGGTAAATTTGGATAATCACCTAAAATGAAGTTCAAAGGATTTGGATGGGGAAAATGATGATTTGTTTGGAGAAATGGATGATAGAAATGGACAAACGACTGCTCAAAATGAGAGAAGGAGGCTCAAAATAGATGAAAGATTATTCAAAATGAGTAAACAAATGGTTGAGAGGGATGAATGACTACTCAAAATGAGTAAACGACCACTCAATGGATGAATTATTCTTGGAACGAGAAGATGAAGGTTTCAAATAGATGAAAGATTACTTGGAACGAGTAAACGATTGATCGGGATTGTTGAACAAGAGTTTGAAATGATGAAAGGAGGCTTGAAATGGATGAAATTTTACTCAAAATGAGTAAATGAATGATCAAAACAATAGAACGAGAGTTCAAAATGATAGACGAAGGTGTGAAATGGATGAATGTTTACTCAAAATGAGTAAACAAATGATCAAAATGGCCAAACGAGAGTTTGAGACAATAGACAAAGGTTCGAAATAGATGAATGTTTATGCATAATGAGTAAACGGGTGATTGGAATGGCCAAAAAAGAGTTTTAAATGATAGAAAAAGGTTTGAAATAGATAAATTTTTACTTGGAATGAGTAAACGAATAATCAAAAAAGAGGGAACGAATGTTCAGAATGGGTGGATGAAAGGTTGAAATGAGTAAACAATTGATCAGAATGAATGAATGCTCAGGGTGGGAGAATGAATCTCGAAATGGATGAAAGGATGAATAGGACAAAATTGAAGAAGATGGAGAGAGGGATCTTAAGATTTGTTTCGATATCCAAAGACCTTGACTGCAAATGAACTAAAGCTTAGATTAGGGTTTTGGTTAAGCTCAGATTGGGATTAGATTAAAGCTTAGATTAGGATTGTATTGAAGCTTAGAATTATTGGAGGATGTTATGAGATTGATTATACACCAAATTCTAAGGTTTAAAGGATGTAAGGTGTTGACAATCAGATTTTTCCAAATTTGACAATTTTAAAAAATTGTCAAATTTTGCCATTTTAGGAAACTTCATGGACATACTTTTGAGAGTCCAATTTTTCCCCAAATATACCCAAAAAAAGATAGGATGAATTTCCAACTAACATCCCAAATCTGAGACATGCATTCCGAGTTATTAATGAAAATGATTTTTTAAAAATTGAAAAAAACACTAATTTGCGATTTTGAGGGTCAAGATGAAAGTTTGAGGCCTCAAAAATGTGGTGAAATAGGGTCCAACTAGATCAAAATCAATTGAGAATCCACATGCCACCTCATAACTCAACCACCCATAAAATTTCAGCTCAAACAGACACCCGAGTCAAAATTTATGGCCCCTAGAAGTGTCGACATGATGCAGAGGGTTAGGGACTTTGAAAGAAACACCAAGTTACAAGACTAACAATGATTCACTCTCAACCTTTCAACTAGGCACCAACATGGATATAAGGCCTCAACTTTGCATTCATGATTTATTTGCCTTCTTTATGGACCCAATCCCTAGGAACACTCTTAAGAGACCCAAAAAAACTTGTTTTAAATGATTTCAAAGCCCAACCCTCTGACTTAGACACAAAACCAATTTTTCACCTTAACTAGGCTACTAGCCCAACTAGGCCTCTTGCAGTGATTTTTTGACTTTGCACTCAAAATTTCCAAAGGAACCCCAAATCTAGTGACTGTTTCAAGTGTGGTTTGTGATGACAAACAACATATCCAAACCTTGGTATCACTTGCTTTAGACAAACCCTTCCAAAATCTGCTGTCTCCTCAAAAACTAGGCCTAATTAGCCCACTTTTACAAAGAAACCCCCCTTTAAACTCAACCCCTGACCATGAAAATTTCAGCAATCTCCTAAAATGACTCAAAACCAAGGAATCCAAGTTTTTAGACCTCTAGGACACATATAACATGCTCCAACACAAACCCCTCCTCAACTTGCCTCAAAAACTAGGGCTTCTTGAAAACTAACCTTCCAATCACTTCCAAAACTTGATCATTGACTCTACACCATTAGGACAACATATTTAGTTGATCCAAACTCAAAAACATGCCCCTCATTAAGGCAGATCTTCTGCTGCTACACGCTAGCTTCCATCTTCAAGCACTTTTCCCTTTGACAACTTGGTGTACACCCTGATATTCTTCGTTCCTGAACATTAGTTGGTTAAATATGTATGATACATGTTAGGAATGATCCATTTCACAGGTCACAGCAGCATTATACCTTGAAATGGATCAATCATCTATGAAAATCCTCAAAATTAGTGAAAAATATGTGTTCTTTTTTAGGACAGTCAATATAAAATGCAAAGAAAGTAATTATCACTGCTTTTAGAGCCTTCAATGGTGTTAAAATATGTAAACAAAAACTCCTAAAGCATCCTACTGGACATAGATTCAATAGAGATCAAGTATTTAACAAAAAAACACCATAAAAGTGCCAAAAACTGTGTTTTTTCACTATTTCCAGAAAAAGTCCGTACAGTACTTGCTCCAAATGCCCAAAATCCGTAAAAATGATTATTTTGGCTTTGTATATCCTTTCCCCCAACTGATCCAACCGTTTTGTATTGATTAAGTTGCATAAAAGTGATTAAAACTCAAAAAACTACTTTCCCGCCCAAAGTGAAATTCAAAAATCTGAATTTTACAATCTTGAAATTTATTAAAATTTACCACCTTAAAACTATTGGATCTTCAATATCCAAGTTTATTTGACCTACCCAAAGCATTAGATCATTAATCAAAGCCCTAGAACATGACTTTCCCTTTACATTGCATTTTTAACCTAGGATCCTTATCAGGAACCTTAGAACTTTTAACATTCCCATTACATTTATTCATCCCAAATGCCATTATAGGCTCCAAAAGGTCATAATTAATATTTTGAATTGCTTGGAAGGTCCTCCTGACCCTTGCACTCTCCTGGTTCTTGAATTTCTCCTTGAAGGCCCTGGGTGCTCCTGCACCACGACATAAAAATCAAAACTCTTGAAACAAAGTCTAGGTGATTGGGATGGATGATCCAATGATGGATATGGACTCTAATGATGTTCTAAATAGCACTTATGTGATTTTGGTGATGAAACGATGAATTATGGAACACCGTTGATGATGGGAAAATGGGTGCTCGAAACGACTAAACAAAGGGTGGAATGATGAAATAGATGATAAAACTAATTGGTCAAGGGTTGGGTTTTCCCCTGAGATGGATCAAGTCTGCCTGTGGAGGGCGGGTCTACCTATCAGAAAAAATTTGGTCAAAATTGGCCAAAACAGGCTAAAAAAGGCTAGTCCAGAGGTTAGGTCTGCCCTAGAGGGTAGGTCTACCTATCTAGAGGTCAGGTACACCTGTGGAGGGTGGGTCTACCCCTGTAAAAGTTTAGGTCTGCCCCTGGAGGGCAGGTCTGCCCCTGGCTGGGTAGGTCTACCCCTAGAGGGTAGGCCTACCCCTGGCTAGGTCTGTTCCTAGAGGGCAGGCCCACCCCTGGAGGGTAGGTCCGCCCCTAGCTAGGCAGGTCTACCCTTGGAAAAGGTCAGGTCCACCCCTGGAGGGTAGGTCCACCCTTGGATGGGTAGGTCCGCCTTTGGGTGAAAATGGTCAAAAAATAGCTCTTTGGGCGCACGAAATGAGGAGATGGATACTCAAAATGGATGGAAAAGTGCTTGAAAAGGATGAATAACTTTCAAAATGAGGGGAGGAAGATTCAAAATAGATGAATGAGTACTCAGAACGAGTGAATGAGTGCTCAGAAGGGATGAATGGGTAATCAGTACAAGTAAACAGTGACTTAGAATGGATGAAGGACTCTCAAAATGAGGAGATAGAGGTTTAGAATGGATGAATGTTTACTTGGAACAAGTAAATGAATGGTCAAGACGGTAGAAAGAGAGTTTGAAATGATAGAAGGAGGTTTGAAATGGATAAACGTTTACTCAGAAAGAGTAAACGAATGATCGAAATGATTGAATGGGAGTTTGGAATGATAAAACAAGGTGTGAAATAGATGAACATTCACTTGAAACGAGTAGACAGATGATCAAAATGGCAGAATGAGAGTTCAAGATTATAGACAAAGGTTTGAAATGGGTGAACGTTTACTCAGAATGAGTAAATGAATGATCAAAATGATAGAACGAGAGTTTGGAATGATGAAATAAGGTGTAAAATATATGAACGTTCACTCAGAATGAGTAAATGAATGATCAAAATGGTAGAACGAGAGTTCAAGATGATAGATGGAGGTTTGAAATGGGTGAACGTTTACTTGGAACGAGCAAACGAATGATTAGAATGACATAACGAGAGTTTGGAATGATGAAATAGGGTGTAAAATAGATGAACGTTCACTTAGAACGAGTAAATGAATGATCAAACTTGGTAGAACAAGAGTTCAAGATGATAGAAAAAGGTTTGAAATGGGTGAACATTTACTCAGAATAGGGAAACAAGTGATCAAAATGGTGAAATGAGTGCGTGAAATGATAAAAGTGGTGTCTAGAATGACGAAACTAATGATAAAACTAACTAGTCAAGGGTCAAGTCCATCCCTGGGATGGGTCAGGTCTGCCCTTGGAGGGCAGGTCCGCATGTCTAGAGGTTAGGTCCGCTTGTGGAGGGCAGGTTTTCTTGTCAGGAGGGCAAGTTTTCCTGTCGGGAGGGCAAGTCCACCTATCAGACAAAAGTTGGTCAAAAATGTTTCAAACAAGATTAAAAGGGTTCATTCAAAGGTCAAGTCCACCCTTGGATGGGTCAAGTCCACCCTTAGAAAAGTTTAAACTTGATTTTTGAAGAGATGACTAAGGCAAAGGACCCAAAACACTACAAACATCAATCAAAAGAATACGACTGAGTCAACTAAACAAAAAATTACTGATTTCACACAAAGAAGATAGTTCAGACAACATGATGCTAAGACTAGGAGAAAGGGGTATGGCTAACAAAGTCTTCTATTCTAGGATGAATATGGTTGCTAAGGATTCCTCGATATACACCCAGTATGTGAGGCCCAAACCGTGAACACCAACCCATTATAAGCATGAGTCAGGAACCTTAGCGAGATAGTAGAGGCTAAGACCAACTCTTCACGTCGTCCTGACGCTTCGTCAATTACAACATGGTTGGATTGAGGTACAAATTTCACTCTCCCTCCTTTATATACCCTATCGGTACGCGTGGTTGGAATCGTCCCTTGGGGTGATGAAATCCCCAAGCAGGTCCCGCCAAGAAAAGGAAAAAAGGGGTGACTCAAAAAGACTTGGTAAGCTATGATTTTTCATCACCCAGTATTTCCAAATGATGCAAGGAGATTGGATACATCAAATAACTTACCAACAAGCATGACAAACAAGATTAATTGACACCCCTAGTTAAACTATGTGCCTAAGTTATGCAAAACAAGTAGCGGTTGATAAATAACTAACGCTACAAGAAAAATTGTTAGTGAATCTTGCCCTTGTTCCTTGCCAAATTTTGATTAAATGCTTGCACAGAATCAAACAAGACACATTAGGGGGTTAGAAACACTTAAAACAACCAAAAAGAGTGCTAAAAATTGAAATTTCACATTCTAGAAAAAGTTGTCTAGGTCACATCCGCCTATCTGGAGGTTAGGTTCGCTCCTCTATGAAAAATATGCAAAAATTAGTTTTTGGAGTCTATGGAGGGCAGGTCCACCCCTAGACAAGGTCGGGTCCACCCTTGGAGGTCAAGTCTACTTGCCTGTCAAGTCAGGTTTGCCCCTCGAGGTTAGGTTTTCCCTTGGATGGTCGGGTCCACCCTTGGATGGTCGAGTCTATCCCTGTGCAGGTTGGGTCCGCCCTTCTGCAACCTGTACTTGCAAAAAGTGAAAAAAACAACAAACATAAGAGATACTGACCCGTTTGTGGGTCCCACCGAGCATCCCAGAAATATGATTGGGCGAAAATACATGTTAGAAAATGAGCAGCAAACAAAAGAGTGCAAACAACGAATATAAACACCCTACACCTCAAGATTGGGCAAATGATTAACTTAACCAAAAAAATGGAACCTTTTACCTTGTTGAGTTGTCCTTTGGTTGGCCCTTTGATCTTTGATGTAGTGCATGCTTCTTTGATGGAAAGAGATGCAAGTGTGAGATGCAAGATGAATGGAAAATAGGTGATAATGTATGCAAATACAAATATTTGGCTAAGTATGGCTCAAGAGAAAAATTTTCAAGAGTTTGGCTAGCATAATGATCTCCCCCCAAAATGAGAGAAAAGAGGGGGGTATTTATAGAGAATTTTGAATTCTCTAGGGAAATGGATGGTTGAGATTAAATCAACAAAACCAAGATGTAGGACTATGGTGAGTTGAGAACTCACAAGCCCTCACATCTTGACATGTGGCATGTGAAGTGGCTTGAGAAAGATGATGTGTAAATGAGTTGGAAGGAGAGTACATGACATGGAGGTACTACATAGTACCTTGGGATTGGATAAGATCTCCTCATAAAGGAAGTCCTTGTTCCCATGTGGGTGAAAGGACATGTGAGCAATTAAAAATTCCTCAAATATCCACATGGGAATGAGAGAAAGAATTTAAAATTCTTTGGAATGCATTGGGGGATTAAATGTGAATTAAAAATTCACATGAAGAATGGAGTGCCTTCTCCAAAGGGAAACAACATTTATTATGGTTGACTTATGACACATTCCATAAATGACATGGAGATTAGGTTGACCTAATTAAGTGATTAAGGTTGTGCAAGTACCTGATTGGAAAAATTAACGACATATTAGAGGCAAGTGGGAGAAGGGGAAGAGTTCACATGTGACTTGATGCGACAAGTCAAAGATCACATGGGGAAGAGAAAAAAGAATTTAATATTCTTTGGAAAGATAAAATGAATTAAAAATTCTTTGAAAGGTTGATTAGGCTAGTTAATGAAGGATTAGAGGAGGGTTAGGTGGGTAAGAGAGATTAGAGGCCAACTTGCAAAATTTGGAGGATGTGACACATCTTAATCAAGGATTAGGCATGTGCACATCCCTAATGATGAGATTAGGATAATAATTAGGATAAAAAAAAGGATGTGACATGTGAGGAATTAAATAAAAGTCATATTTATTTAATTTATTTGATGAAAGGGGGTAGGTATTTAATTATTTAACTAGATACCTTGGGGATTAGAAGAAATTTAGAGGTATTAATTAAATAATAGTGATATTACTTAATTAATGCAAATAAGGGGATGTTTAGATGAAAAGGGATAAATTTGGATAAATTAAGTGTCCAAATTTAGGTGTCTACAATTGTAAATGTAGACAGTTTATCACTATATCTCATATCTAATGACCAATATTTTATTAGCTTGACTTGCACTAGAAGGCAACCCTATTTTATGAGGGCATTGTATTACAATTGTGTATTGCAATGTATTCTAAGAGTTCGATAGCGACTTTGTTGCCTTTGGATCTCTAAGTGGTGATACTCCTGTGAGAAGCTTGGTTTACAAGTATATTGTAATCTTTGTGATTTTTGAATAATATATTGGATGACTTTTGGATTTTTCTCCTTAAAGGGGTTTCGCATGTAAATCATTGTGTTGTGGTATGCATGATATTTATGTCCATTTTTGTTTAAGTTTCTGTAACTTTTAAAGATTTGTAAATCTTTTGCATTATTCTCCCCTCAAGATTAGTGTAGGAAGTTGTTTTGCTACCCTAGCTTCCTTACAAGTGATATCAAAGCCTAATCACCTTTGGTTTTAGTTGTGGGTTGTTGGGATTTTGAACTAATCTTGATTTGAGTGGGATCTTGTGCAAAAGGCACTTTGTGATCTTGTTGCAAGAATTTTCAGATGACAAGTTCATCAGGGAGATAGAGGTGGATAAATTTTCTAGAAATAATTTTAAAATGTGGAAGCTGAAGATGGATGATCTATTAATAGATTGAGATTTGTGGGATGCCGTTGATGAGAATGTTTCAAGGCCTATAGATCCTACTCAATTCCTCAATATGATGTTATGGACTGTAAAGCCAAGGGTCTAATTAGATTGTTCTTGGAAGACTCTATTTTAATTAATGCCCATGAAGAGACCTCTACAAAGAAACTATGGAAAAAGCTTGGTGAGATGTATCAAGGAAAATATTTAGTGAACAAGATTTCCTTGAGGAAGAAATTGTATCCCTTGAGAATGGAAGAGGGTGGATGAATTACAGACCACCTAGAAGCATTCAATATGTTGGTGGCTCAATCTATATTAGTTGGTGTCAAAATGGATGAGGAATAGAAATGTCAGATCCTACTTTGTTCTTTGCCTAATTCGTGGGTTCTCTTGTTATGGCTATTGGGAGTACTTCTGTTATATTGAAGACTAAATATGTGGTGGTTTCTTTTATTTCTAAAGAGATGAGGAGGAAGGTATCCATCAGTGCCAAGGAGACCCTAAATGTTTGTGGAAGACCTAAGAAAAAAGGCAAGAAGAATGAGAAGCATGGAAAATCCAAGTCCAAGGGGAGATCTAAGTCTCCTGAAAAGTCCAAAGTTATTTGTTGGAACTATGGTAAGCTTGGACATGTTTGTAAGGACTGCAAAGAAGAAAAGAAGAAGAAAAAGAAGAAATTTGCTTTTGATTCTAAGTCTGAAAAGGAAGATGGTGACACATTCATTGCAGCTTTGGCAACTCGTGCAGGTAATGATGCATGGTTAATTGACTTAGGTGCATCTTTCCATATGAACTTTAACAAAGATTGATTTTCTAAATATGAAGAATTTGTTGGAGGTAAGGTGTACTTGGGTGACGATTCTCATTTTGACATTTTTTTCCTTGGTAAAGTTAAAATCAGGTTTCTAGATGGTAGAATAAAAAAGATCAACACTGTGTTGCATATCCTTGTTTTAGCACAAAATTTGTCATTTATGAACAAACTAATAGATGTAGGTGTGTAGGCAATATTTTCCAATGTAGGATGCAAGATGGTTAAAGGTCTTATGGTGATTGCTAGAGGTATTAGATATGACACATTGTATAAGCTTGAAACATGCACTGTTGAGTGCAATAGTACTTCTATGAAAAGAAAGTTTGTGGAAGAAGTGAAGCTTTCACCTTTAGTAGATGGCCATGGCTTTTGGGTACCCAAGAGTGCTCTTTCTTCTAAATCAAAGTTACATGCAGAGAAAACTATGTTATGGCACTAGAGACTTGGCTAGATTAGAGAAAAGGGACTAAAGACCTTGAAAAATAAAAACCTCATTAAAGGTTTGTTTGATTGTAATCTTGAATTTGATTTCTGTGAGCATTGCATTTATGGAAAATAAAACCATGTTTAGTTTTACTCGACTTCTCATAAATCTTGTGGTGTATTAGATCTTATTCATTTTGATGTGTTTGGTCTTGTAGATGTTCCTTCAATTAGTAAATCTACATATTATGTTTCATTCATTGATGATTATAGTAGAAGGCCATGGGTATATTTTCTAAAGAGTAAATATGAAGTTTTTAATCAATTTAAAGAATTTAAAGCAATGGTTGAGTTGAAGACTAGAAAGAAAATAAAATGTTTTAAGACTGATAATGTCGATGAATTTTTATCTAATGATTTTGATAGATTTTGTATAGATTGTGTTATTCATAGACAAAAGACAACTCCATATTCTCTACAACAAAATGGAGTTACAAAAAGAATGAACAAGACACTAATGGAGAAGGCTAGGAGTATGTTGAGTGGTATTGGTTTAGAACAAGGGTTTTGGGTTGAAGTTGTTGCCACTACTTGTTACCTGATTAATAGGTTTCCTACATCAAATTTTGTTGATAAGAAGCCTATAGAGGCATGGTTGGGTGGCAAGCCTTCATAAAGACATCTTAGAGTTTTTGGTCATGAGGCGTATGCACATGTGCCAAAGGAGAAGCAAACAAAGTTGGACAACAAGGCTATGAAATGTATCTTCATCGAATACAATTATGGTGTGAAAGGATACAAACTTTGGGATCCTGTTGCACATAAGGTAATACATAGTAGAAGTGTTATTTTTAGAGAAACTAAGACTTCTTCTATTACACTACAGCGAAAACAAATTAAACAGAAAGATGTGATTTAATTTCCTTCTACACCTGCAAAAGTTGAATCGAGACCCATGGGTAGATAAGAAGTTGATGCAAGAGCTCATCTAGCTCTGAATATTTAGAAGAGGAAGAAGAACCTCCAACTTAACTTTTTCATAGGTCTACAAGGCATAGATAAACACCTAAAAGGTATTCACCTAATGATTGGAGATGCATTTTTTCTTTGAATACTAACATGGATGAACCTAGATCAATAGAATAGGCATTAGGTATGAATGATGTAAAATCTTGAAATATTGCTATGGATGAAGAAATATAAGCTTTGAAAAAGAATGATACATGGGATCTTGTACCATTGCCTGAAGGATGAAAACCTATTAGTTGCAAATGGGTGTTCAAGAAAAATATTGGTCCAGAAGGAAGTATTGAGAAATACAAAGCAAGGTTGGTTGCAAAAGGTTACTCTAAAGTTGAGGGTGTTGATTATGGTGAGATATTTTGTCCTATTGCAAAAATGACATCCATTACATTTTTGCTTTCTATTGCTATTGCTTATGATTTAGAGGTTGAGCAAATGGATGTGAAAACTCCTTTCCATCATGGTGACTTGGAGGAGGATATTTATATGACATAGCCAGAGCACTACGTGGTGAAAGGAAAAAGTAAATTGGTTTGCAAATTGAAGAAATCTTTGTATGACCTAAACTAGTCCTAGGATGTGGTACCAAAAATTTGATACATATGTGTTGAGTTTGGGATTTGAGGGTTCTAAATCAGATCATTGTGTTTATTATAAAATTGATGGTGATTATTTCTTGTTATGATATGTATTTATTAGTAGAGGGAAAGGTACAATTTTAGAACTGAAATCTCAACTTGCTACTAAATTTGAAATGAAAGATCTTGGTGCAACTAAACACATTCTTGGGATGGAAATTAAAAGAGATAGAGTGAACAGAAAGCTATGGATTGTCCAAAGTAATTATGTCAACTCAATTTTACATAGGTTTGATATGCAAGCTTGTAGACCATTGCATGTTCTTGTTTTAGTTGGAACAAAGTTATCTATTTTAGATTGTCCAACATATCCATCAAAGATAAAAGACATGACTAGAATGCCTTACCAAACTACAGTTGGAAGTTTGATGTATGCTATGGTTTGCACTAGACTAGACATTACCCAAGCAATGGGAGTTCTTTCCAAGATATATGTCTAATCCTAGTTGATTTCATTGGGTTGCAATTAAAAGAGTCTTTAGATATTTGCGCGGTACCTCAGATTATTCCTTATGTTATCACAATAATATGAATGAAGATAACATTTCCCTTGAGATTCATGGTTATGTGGATTCAAACTGGGTAGGTGATGTTGATAGCATAAGATTTTCTAGTGGTTATGTGTTTACTTTATTGGGTGGTGCAATTAGTTAGATGAGTAAGTGACATGCTGTGGTTGCTTTGTCCTTTATTGAAGCAGAGTATATGGGAACTACTCATGCTTGTAAAGAAGCCATTTGGATTAAGAGATTGTGTTCAGATATTGGACTAAAACAAGGTGTAGTGACAATTTATTGTGACAGTCAGAGTGCAATATGTCTAGCCAAAAACTTGACATTTCATGCTAGGACTAAGCACATTGATGTACAATATCATTTTGTTAGAGATATGGTCGAAGATGGTAGGGTGAAGTTGGTTAAGGTAGAAACTTTGATGAATGTTTTTGATTCTTTAACTAAGCATGTGAGAACAGAGAAGTTCAGATGGTGTTCAAAGACTATGGGACTTTCAACCCCTAGCAATTAAGAGATGATGATGACACCCTTCCATTGTCCTTGCAAGGTGTTTGACAAGTGAGAGATTTGTTGAGAAAATGTGTCTCAATCTTGCAATTACATAAATTACTGTTCATTCGATGACGACCTAGGGGGGGGTGGGGGGGATCCCCCCATAAGGGGTTCGAGGGGATCATCCCCTGGCTGGGGTCTAGGGGCAGCATGCCCTAGCGAGGGATCGGAGGCAGGGTCCTTGAAAGGAAAAATTTATTTAAATTTTATTATTGTAAATTTGGACCGTTCATCATTATGTCTCATATTTGAGCCTATATTTTATTAGCTTGACTTGCCCTAGAAGGCAACCCTATTTTATGAAGGCATTGTATTATGGATGTTTATTGTGATGTATTTTGAGAATTTGATAGCAGCTATGTTGCCTTTGGATATTTGAGTGGTGATACTCTTGCGAGAATCTTGCTTTTCAAGTATGTTGTAATCTTTGTGATTTTTGAATAATATATTGGGAAACTTTTGGATTTTTCTCCCAAAAGGGTTTTCTCTATGTAAATCACTGTGTTGTGGTATGCATGATATTTATGTCCATTTTTGTTTAAGTTTCTATAATTGTTAAAGATCTATAAAAGTTTTGCATTATTCTCCTCTCAAGACTAGTGTAGGAAGTTTTTCAGCTACGTTAGCTTCCTTACATGATGCATGTCATAGAGTATCTTTCCATAGAGAATGAAGACAAATTGGGGTACCCAAGTTTGGGTGGTAAAATATGACAAATGTGTAAGGAATATGCCAAAAATAGCTTGGAATACCAAGACCAAGAGGTATTAGAATTTGTGCCATGGGAATTTTGGTGTTATATCTTTGTTAGTGGTTTTTTAGTTTCCCCTTCATCTATTTATTGGTTCTTGGATAGAAGCTTGGTATGAGTTGTTTAGTTGATTTCTAGGTACTGTTATGCTATTTAAATTGCTCCAAATTTACATGTTGGTGATAGTCCTGTAAGGGCATCTCCTAAGATTATATTATAATATTTGTTGTTGACAATACAATTAGTTCATGATTTAGAGTGTGGGTTTTCCTCACGTAAACATGTGTTATGATATATTTTTTGTTGTATATTCTTCCTTGGTTCTGGAAGAATTAATTTTATTTGCACATTACCCTCCTCAAATATTAGATTAGGAGAAATTTCTACATTCTTACTTTGTTTCACCTTTAGTTGTCCACTTTAAAGAAATAATTTACACCTATACCAAAGCAAGTTCATGTCACAAGTGATGAGAATAATTTTCTTACTAGCAATGATGTAGTAACTCCATTAGGATAACCAATGGTTTAGTCTGATTATATTACTAGAGGAAAGAAGAAAGTTTTGGAAGAACTACCTATAGTTGATCAACCAAAACAAGTAGTCAAGAGGTGCCACTAGTTCAGATGCATATTGCTTCTACCATTCCTAAACAACAAGTTGATGTGCCTAATGCGAACTAATTTAGAGTAACTCACCCATTAGTTGAGCAACCAAGAACTCATTGGGTGCCATATATACCAAATTTCAAGGCACTACATCCTTCACTATGATAGAACAAATAGAAAAGGTGATAATCATGTAACTTTGTGCAAGATCCTAGCAATGTTGGAACAAATGAACCTATTGAAGGAAGTGCTCAAACAACAAGAAAATAATTAAGTGAAGGAACTAGTCTTCATCCCTTAAAATAAAACATTCAAAGAAAAGTAGCTTGTAGTTTTGTAAGCAATTGATCAAGACCCAAGTAAGCCTAAACCTTTCTCATTCTATATTACTTAAAGTATTGGAAGGATTATTCCTACATAGCTTTAGGAGCTAGCACATTTATTATGTCTAAAAGAGTAGTAGATCCTTTGGGTCTACTATATGAACAAGTTGGAAAGGAAGTCACCTAGTTAGATGGTGACTTTGGTAAGATCATTAGTCTTTCAAAACCTCCTACTTAGTAATTAGTTGTAGTTTAGGCTAGCAAAATCACTAGTTGCTTCCTTTAAAAGTTTATTGAAGAAATCAAATAAAAAAAAATCATTATTATTCAAAAGTGCAAGCTTAGCTTCATTAAATTATTGGCTCTAAGAGAGGAAAAGTACACATCCAAATTGTTGTTTTTGCCTCTCCTTCTTATATGCTAAATATAGTTATTGAAAGAACAATTGAAATATAACATTTGTTAAAAAATATAAAATAAATGAGAAAGAAATCTTGTTCAAGGGATCACTAGAGTGTTCCCTACCAACTTATAATTTGATTTATTGATATTTTTTCTAATGTAATTATAAAAAATTCCTAATTGATTCTTGTATTTAAGGTCCTTTAAAATACCCACTTTTACCAATAATATCAAAAATAATAATTAAACCCCTTATATAATACCCCCAAATTTGGTCTCAAGCTATCTTAGATTATAAGGCTAAAAGTTAAAAGCTGAAGAACTAACATAAAATGCCAAACTATAAACCATTTCAGAAAACAGTGGAGCAGGGGAGATTCCTTGAAAGCAATTGGCAATCATGCCCTGCACGGTAAACTACGCAATTGATGTCCGTATCGATTGTATTCACATAAAAGATGTGAGATGAACTGTATTAACAATCACTCTTTTCATATTCATGTGCATTTTGTGGGGACATTGAAGGGTATCCAATGGCTTAACCTTTAAGCCTCGGATTCCCTTGTAACTCAAGAATCATGGATTGCAATTATAAGTATATAAACATTTTTATAGTAAAGGAATGTCAATGTGGGCATTGTTGGTTTCTCTTCTAACATGGCAAAAACGATGTGTTTGTGTCTGAAACTCATTGCAATAGCTTTGGTTTTTGTTGCTTTCTACCCTGAAACTGCACAGGGGTTGAAGAGGAACAGGACAGAGAGAATAACAAGATTGCATTTCTATATGCATGATGTTGTATTTGGGCCTAATGCAACAGTCGCACAAGTGGCTTCTCCTTCAGGGAACTTCTCAACTCCTGGATTTGGCACCGTGTTTGTAATTGATGATGTTCTTACAGCAGGACCATCGCCCTATTCAAGGGTTGTTGGAAGAGCACAAGGAATGTATATTGCAGATTCACTCAAGGAGCCTAGTTTGATGTTACTGTTCACTGTTGTTCTTCAATCAGGGAAGCACAATGGGAGTACCATAAGCATTCAGGGGGCTGACAGGGCTATCCTTCCACTGAGGGAGGTTTCTGTTGTTGGTGGCACAGGGAGGTTCAGGTTTGCAAGAGGGTATGCAGGGATCATGACACAGTCGCTGGATCCAAGCACAGCTGTATTGAAATTCAATGTTACTGTACTACATTAGGGTAATGTCCTTTTTTCCTGGAATTAGCTTATCGAACAAACTGCCCTTTTACTTCAAAGCAAACATTTAGGCCTAATTACTAATTGATGTCAACTAGTCCTAGGTAGGCTTTGGATCCTTTCCGTCTTCTGTTTGGGCTTGAATTGAAAGGATGATTCAGCCCCTTGTTGGAAGGATTTCAAACCCATAATATCAGGATCCTCTTTGACTGTGTTATCAATGGAAAATCATGTTATATCACAAATTTATAAGTGGAAAATCATGTTTTAGCCTTAAGGATTAATGATTGTTATTGAACTTCAAGGTCAGACACATAAGGATTTCATTTTCTTTGGACATTTAAAATGTTGGGCTGCTTCAGACTAAATTGTCCCGGTTTTTTATGAAATTCTAAAACAAACTTTGATGCACTTAATGAAATACAAAAGTGTGTCATTGCCATTTGATGTTTCAATGGTTTACTGTTTCAGTAGGCATACTCTGTAACTAATTACCTCGGAATCATGTTTAAGGTACTACAATGCATAGAAAATTTATCAACTAATGTCGGGCTGCATCAGATTAAATTGTCCTGGCCTTTTATGAAATTATAGAACAAACTTTGATGGTCTTAATGAAATGTTTTAATAGTTTACTGTTTCAGTAGGCATACTCTATAACTAATTGTCTTGGAATCATGTTCGAGATACTACAGCACAAAGAAAATTTATCAACGAATATGCTCTCCAGGCTCATCTGGGTATTGTATGTGCTTTTGCAGTTTTACCAGTCCTTCAATGTCTCTTCCTCTTAGACAATTCTGGTCTCTAGACTTGCCAAAGATATGTCCTCTACCTGTCTCATTTTCATCTTCAACAAGGGTATATAACAAAGGGCCTCGTTCTTAATTTGGGGTGAATACTTGTTGCCATTGTTGATAGTTTTATTTAGTTTCTGTACGATAGGTCTTCAGAGAAAAACTCCTTGTTTTTTGTAGGCTTTTGTGTGACATTATGTTGATTTTGTTTCATCTGAGTAATCTCCAGCTAAGTTTTGCCCTATAACCAGAATGTGTTGTGTAAAACCACCTTTGATATTGGATGAATGGTTTTGGAATCGTAATGACCTTGCCATATAACATTAGCTGCAAAATAATGTGATTAACATAATAATCTAAGAACCTGTTCAAAATCTAATTACTTGCATTTTCCTTTTCCAAAACTACTTTAAAAGGATGGAGAAGGTTCTCTTACCAAAATTTCATGAAAATAAATTTTATTATACAATATAGAATAAATTTAAAGCAATCCACTTTTTAAAAAACCACCTTTTATTTATTTTTTCTTTTATGGAAACAAGCCAGATTACATAGATCAGAAAGTATCCTTCAGTTAAGCAGCCACGTGCAGGGGGATCCCATAAGTCAAAGTCACTCAGGTGTTAAACTTGGTCTGAACGTGTCTCCGGGGTTTGGTGGATGGCTTTTCTATCACATAACCGTGATCCTCATCAATTGTGCTTAACCAATTGAACTACAATTCATGCTCCATGAAAATTGTGACTCTTCCATAGTTTCACAAAATTTTGGATTCATGATATCCTTGATTACAGGCTAAAAGGCCAAAATTTTTTATCATAAAGAAATGCCAAAACTGTAGAACAGTTAATAAAACAATGGAGCTGGGGAAATTCCTTGAAAGCATATGGGGAACATGTTCTGCACGGTAAAACACACAACTGATCTCTCCACAGTTTGTGAATCACGAAGAATATGGAATAAACTGCATTATCAACCACTGCTTCTTATATTCATATTCATATTTATTTTATTGGGACATTGAAGGGTATCCAATGGCTTAACCCCGCAAGCCTTGTTTACCCTTGTACCCCAAGAATCATGCATTACATTTGAAAACACATCTATATATTTATTATACTAAAAGGAACGGCAATGTGGGCATTATTGGGATCTTTTCTAACATGGCAAAATAGGCGTGTTTGTGTCTGAAACTCATTTCAATTGCTTCAAACCTTGTTTTCTTCCCTGAAACTCTACATGGGTTGAAGAGGAACAGGACAGAGAGAATGACAAGATTGCATTTTTATATGCATGATTTTCTACTTGGGCCTAATGCAACAGTCATACAAGTGGTTTCTCCTTCAGGGAGCTTCACAAGTCCTGGATTTGGCAATGCTTATGTGATTGATGATGTTCTTACAGCAGGGCCATCACCCAATTCAAGGCTTGTTGGAAACTTGGAAGAGCACAGGGAATGTACATTGCAGATTCACTCAAGGAACCTAGTGTAATGCTGCTGTTTACTGTTGTTATTCAATCAGGCGAGCACAATGGGAGCACCATAAGCATTCGGGGGACTGACAGAGTTATTCGTCCACCGAGGGAAGTTTCTGTTGTTGGTGGCACAGGATGGTTCAGGTTCGCAAGAGGCTATGCATGGATCATGACAAATTTATTTGATCCAAACAATATTGAAATTTAATGTTACTGTACTACACTAGGGTAAGTTTTCTTCCTCGATTTAGCTTATCGAACAAGCTTTGCCATTTCCTTTAAAGTAAAATTTTTGGACCCGATTCCTCATTGATATTAACTAGAAAATTAGTATCATGTGGGTTTTATTTCCCCTTCATCTTCTGTTTGGGATTATCTTTAAAGGATGGTCCGGTCCCTTGTTTGAGTGGTTTCAGATTCATTATTTCAGAATCCTTCTAGATTGTATTTTAGTTCTTATTAATGAAAAACAACGATATGCCACAAATCTAGAAATGGCAGAGATGTGTTTTAGCCTCTAGGGTTCATGGATTCTTATGGAATTTCAGGGTCATGTGTAAGGGTTTATTTTCTTTGGGCATTTAAAATGGTTGGGCTGCTTAGATTAAATCCTCGTCTTTTCGTGGAATTTCGGGAACAAACTTTGCTGCTCCTAATGGAATAGAAAAGGAGAAAACTTATACAGCCGACAATGTGACATGATGAGAGGGCTTCACCATTAACATTAACAGCGCTTTTCAACTTCAAGATTCTGCTCCTTATTTACAAGTAGAAGAAATGATCAGCAGTTGACCAGGCAGCCCTCCCTACTTTTTCTATTTTCACAAATTTCAAACTTGTTGATTGTTTTGTAGAATTCTGTTTCCCAGATAGTTCAGGGATCTGACTAACCTGAGCCAAGTTCTATCCTTTTAGCTTCTAAGAGAACCAACAGAAATGATTAGTGCAGATCCCAGTTTCCTTTTCAAATCATATTCAAGAGTGGGCTAATTAAAAATGTTCTGTGGAAGCCCTCTCAGTACATATCTTACAATAGAAGCTCTATCCGAAGCATGGATTATTTCTTTCAGAGTGCCCTTTTCTATCACTAAAATTTGTCTCTTAAGGCACTCCAAGGAAGCCTTCTAACAGACATTTATATCACTGAAGCATGCAACTGGAATGGATGAGGGTGCTTCACTCTTTTGCTTTTAGGCTTCTGAGGCTCAAATGGTATGCTTTATAGCTACCCATGTCTTAATTCAACTGCCAACTGGATTGCCCTATTAACGATTCGGATGAACCAGCAATTATACCTAATTGCATGAGAAATCACCTCAGCCTAGTGAATGGTAGAATTTCTATAGTTTCAAGGTTTACCTATGAGCGTTCCTTCTATGGGAAGATTTGCTTCTGAGCATCCATCTCTGTACTGATAGACATAGCAATGTGAAAATATGATACCACAATCAATATACAATCTTTCGCAAACAGAAAGAACAAAAGCCCAAACCATGGGACTGTGACACTTTCTTTGTTGATTATGATGAAGAGAACAAAGCATTGAATTCAAAGCAGACTTTCATAAATCCCTTAGGCAACTTAATAGTAATCTGTCAATGTTGAAAAGAAGCTTTCACACTAAGTTTTGTGGTGATAACTGATAACCGAGGAATGATTTTCTTACAGAATATTGAACCTAGCTGCAATAATCCATTACTTTATGTTTGCCTAATAAATTAAGGGCCCGGCCTCAGGCCTGTATACTGAAATCATTTCATGAAGGCTATTTTCTGTCCAGAATAAGCTATAATATCATTGAAGTGACTCCACTTGCATGATTTGACCATTATTTAATTTAATGCCAGTCGGTTGGCATTTTGCCATTGTTATAAAATTTGATCGCTGCTACATCACCTGGCTAACAGTTATGCGGTGAAGAGGACCTATCGAGTATGTTATATAGTACAAGCTTGTGTAATTTAGGGCTGATGTGTTCTAGTTGCTTTGAATGGGCATGGATTGGCAAGGTTTAGTTTATTTGTTTGGTTATAAATTTTAAGTTAAGAGAGAGGTAATTAGGGGAAAGGGTCTAGAATTTGAGTACGTCTCAATAGTTGTGATAGCATTTGTTTATATAATGTCTAACATTTTTAACAATATTGGACCATAAAAATATTGGACCAATAGTTGTGACTTTAAAGTTGTTAGTGTTGATGATGACTACCCATAATTAAATGAAATGTATTCCTTAGATCTAAAAAGCAACAAATCATGTGATGCCACATCAACGCCCAATAAAACATGATGTAGATGCACAAATATCGGTCTCACTTTTTTTGGGCCTTTTTGGACACCTGACAAAAAAACATGCTAATGTGGCATCATATTTGATGATGTGGCCCTGAAACCTTAGTTATAAGTAGGGGACTTACCAAGTAAGTTGCTGTAAAAATTTGGGATTGATTTGAAATTTCCACATAAGATTTTGAGAAGCACTAAGTTAGGGTGCTCAACTAGTGGGTGCTGTCCACTAGGGATTGTGGTTTAATTGATGATAATTGGAAAAAAAAATTCTACAAATTCATAACTATCTAATATGATAAATTTTTTGTAGAATTATATTTTAATACTATTTATATTTGTAGAGGTGAGAAATGCATTCATTCACACTTTCTACTTTTATTTATATTGTACATGTGTTTTAAATATGATTTGACATATTTGCTAATTTTAGATTTTGTTTAACAATTAGAATTATTATTTTACCTATACTTTGATTAGTCTTAATATTCTCATATCAAAATTTTCTTTGTCTAGAGCAAGATTACTTAGACAACCCTTATCTAGTTTAGGCCTTTAAGATGTCCTTGACTCTCTTAGCTCAAATTCAAATTTTAGTGTAGCCCTAGGCTAACTCAACTCGATGTTATTGTTACCATAGATTCATTCCAAAAAGCTTAAACTATGTACCCAGGATTTATATAAAAGGACTTGATCCTTGGATCATTTGATCATCTAGAATCCATGTGGAATAACTCACTATTACCCTATATCATACATTGAAATGCTTGGAATCATTGAAGCATCTATCATGGCTTTGTCTTTGTCAATGGTTTTTTTAATTACAAAACTTTATATATTGGCAAACAATTTGAATGAGCCCATTCAATTTTAGCAAGTAGAATGAAATAATTGTTGGAGTTGATGATTGAACCCCGCAACTCCTAAAAGTCATCTACAAGCAATTATCCTCTCACAAAAGATAAATCAAAGCAAGATGAATGTGCTCAACAACCCAAGACATTGTATTGATGCAATAACCTGAATGAATGGTTACAATGAAAGGTGAATGCTTATAAAAGACAAAAGGCAAATCCTATATGAGGGTTTGGTTAGATTGAGACAAGTGTTTTTATCTTATGTAATGAGACACCAATGATTAAAATATAGCTCAATCTAATAATATAAAATCAATTCCTAAGTTTAACTTGAGTAATTAAAGTAAAAGGGGCCTAATAATTAATTAATGATTAATTAATAAGTGATTGTCTATTTACTCCAACACCCCCCTTTAAGATCAACTTAGGGAGAAGCTAAAAAGCTAATGAAGAATTCAATGATGGATGTAGAATGGGTCCCGACTACAAGGCTTGATGAGTTACCCATGAACAAGAAACTAAAATCTCTCATAATTGGAGAAAAGAAGAAAACTTAATGGGAAAAAAATCCTCTCCAAAAGAGAAAAAATGAAAGTGTACATGCGAAAAAATAAATTAGGACTCAATATGTCCCCCACGTGTTGCTTCAGTTACATAAGTACAATCAAGATTCCCCCATAAGAGAGAAAATACGACAATGCTCATCCCCCTCATAAGGAATTAACTCCTTAGCCAAAAGTGAATGCCTAAAGAAGAATGCTGAAGATGATTCAAAATCGACAAACATTGTTCCTCCCCTTAGGAAGAAACACATCAAATGGAAAATGTAAAAGAAACTCTCTCAAGAGAAGAGGTTTCATGATGGGTTTCATAAAAAATGCTCAAGGGTCCACATGTTTGAATCAAAAGAAGCCAAATCAGATGAATTAAATCAAAACAAATGGAAATAAATCCGAAGAAACAAGGGTTATATAGAATGACCATGGGTACATAACTTGTACCTACAAGAGTTGCAAAGAAGAGAAAGTGGTTTAATAGGTATGATGAGGCTTTTGGTACATTATGCATGTCTATGTTTCTTGATCTTCTCTTTCATGTTAAATTTTGCACTACACCCAATCAAATCTGGACTCAATAGTCCTTGTTTGGGAAGTAGATAATTTGAGAGGATTTTAATTGGAGAATGAGCTTATTGGTTTGACTCCTAAATATTTTTACATATAGGACTTCTTCACCAAACTCAAATCTCTTAGATTATAGTTGACACAATGTGGAATTGAAAAACAAGACTCTTAGTTGATTCTCTCCATCCTTGCCAAGCTTACTCTTGACTATTCAATTTTTGTTTCCACCTTCTATGCCACTAGAGATGCACTTGGTACTAGATTCACTATGCCTTGACTTGATGATTTTGCTACATCACTCACTAGGGAGTAGGCAAAGTTGGTATAGATGGACTCACTAAAGTCTTCCAAACCACAGGCTTCGATTGCATCACCAAGAATCATAACCCGAAGGCTTCACATGACAAAGAAAAGAAACAAAAACATAAGGATTCTAAAAACAATGAGCAAGCTAAGGAATCACATTCAAATGATACCTCTGAATCTTCTTCCTCTTCTAAGGGGGATTCATCTAAGAAAGATCAACCAAAATGTGCATATTACAAAAAATTAGGACATGATGAGCATTAGTGTTATGCAAAGTAGATTGATGAGCTAAAACACCTTCTATATAAGAATCATATTTAGTTGACTTCATCCCCTTCTTCCAAGTTTCATAACCTCCATAATCAAGGTCGACCACCATAACATGTGGAGCAGATACGATGGAAGGCCATGCACTCTTTGCATTCATTGGTCCTCAATCCAGTCGATGGCTTCTTGATTCAAGAGCCTCACATCACATGGATTCATCTATGGGTAAGTTCTCTTCATATGAGCCTTGCACATCACCACACATATTGATGGAGAAAAACACTTAACATGAGTGTTAGTGGGAGAGGATCTATAGATATTGATGATGATACATTTCATGATGTACTTTATGTTCCTTCACTATCCTCAAATCTCCTTTCCATCTATCATATTACACATAGTGGGGTAGGTAAGATAGTAGAGTTCACACTTGATTCAATACTTGTTAGAGACTTGCACAGGGGGCACATGGTCGCTGATGTGACTAGAGGTTGGCAGGGATGGGTGGTCGGATAGGTTGGAGTAGTGCAAACACTAACAAAGCAGGTGAATGGGTGGTGGTAGAGTGGTGGATGAGTAGACCATGGAAAACAATCGTCTAGAAGGATTTTGCTAATGTCAACTATCATGAATTTGCATCAGCTTGCCCAAATATGATGTTAGCATCATGATTTCAAAACCCTCATCGCTTTTTCCTATAGTTGATTAGTTTTTGCACCAGTGATTAGGATTTTGCACAAAGTTGACACAATAGGGGTATGATACATACAAATTTGTATGGCCATATGTATGTATTTTTTCCTTGATTTATATGCCAAAAAATCACTCAATTTTTTTGCTTGAATTTTCATGAAATAAAAATTGATCCTTAGGTTTTTGGCTAAAACGCAATGACAAGGCCCATTTTGCTCTAGGATGCACAAAAATTCACTCAAGTCTGAATCTCTCAAGTTTTGAATAGGAGGTTACAAATCTAGACCTCTGATACCATGTTGGAGTTGATGATTGAACCCCATAGTTGCTAGAAGTCATCTACAAACAACTATCCTATAAAAAAAAAGAGATCAAAGTAAGATAAACGTGCTCAACAAATTGAGAATTTGTATTGATGCAATAACTTGAATAGATGATTATAATGAAAGGCGAATGCTTATAAAATAAAAAAGAAAAATCCTAGATGAGGGTTTTATTAGATTGAGACAAGTGTCTTCAACTTATGCAATGAGACAACATGATTTAAATATATAGTTCAATCTAATAATAAAAAAGAAATTCCTAATTTTAGCTTAAGTAATTAAAGTAAAAGGGGCTTAATAATTAATTATTGATTAGTTAATTATAAGGTGATTACCTGTTTAATCCAACAACAATAGAGGCCCCAAATTGCTAAGAATTTAAGATAAATCATTTTAATGAGTATTAAATCACCAACCTAATATTCATGAAGCATTTACATCAAAATATTTTTACCACAATAGATTGTACATTTGTATTAGGGAACCATTTAAATTTCTTAAGGCACATTTCAAGTAATTGACATATTCACCAATACCATTTACAATCCACCTTGTATGCAGAGCAATTTTTTCATTATATTAGAATTGCCTTGAAATTGCCACTCATGTTTTGAATCATGTTCCTAATTGCCTAAATGTGCATTCTTTATTTTTACAATCATATGAGACTCACCACATTGTTCTTTCACTATTTTACAACTTAATGGGTGCCCCTAAATTTGGGTTTATATAAATAGAAATAAATTTTTGAATTATTCTTTTGCACATTTTATTTTGCTCTCGATACAAATTGAATTGGTTCTTCCATCTTTATGTATTTTGAAGAATATACTTTTAGAATCCTTTATTTGGTTTCTTCTATGCTTGGTGCCTACTACTTATTTTAAAATTTATTTTTGGTGAGCCATAAACAACAAACTATATGTGTTGATGAGAGATAAATGATAATTTTATTATTATTATGTGAATATAAGATTCCTCCTATTTATTTATATATTTGGTTTTATTGTTGTAGATGGTATTGAGTGGTGATACATCTTGGCCCTTGGGATCTATGATTCTTTTTGTTGATTTTATATTTAGTTTTATTGTTAGAGACAATATTAAAACTTTTAGTATTAAGCTTTTGATGGTGAACTTATATACAATAGTTTTTTATAGTTTCTAATTTATGAGAAATGTCAAGTAGTAATCAAGATCTTAGAAGTGGCAAAAGGTGTACCAAAATGTAGAAACATATTTTTACAATGTGTGTGGTCCAATAGATCAACCTACACCATCAAGATTGACTTCATTTTTTGATAAACATGAAAAATACCTAAGAGGAAGATTATAATGAGGAGTACAACAATGTTAGGGTGAAAATTTAAAATTGTGCCACATTTTATAAAGGAAATGTAGTAACACAAATATAAGAGTAAAAATTTAGAACTATGTCACAATTTTACAAAATAAATGACCAACATGAATATATATTTTTAACTTAAATTGTCTTAAAGGAACATTTATGTTTTAAATTTTAAGATGATTTAAACTAATAAAATATAGAATTCTTAATGTAATTATATTTATAATTTTCTTTATTTAAAAAAAAATTAATTAAATATATAGACCATAACCTATAAGAGATAATACTTCTCGCAATGTGTGAAAGTGTGGATGGCTATGATGCTATGGATGGGAGGCGGTGTTAGGACGAAGGTGGTAGAGCGAATGTAGATCCAAAGGGTAGAATGCTTACCAAGACTACAAAGGGTTTGAAGGAAATTGGTGTCCCGCCCAAGGCTTTGGCTGGGATTTGTTCTCCTTCGCCCTCTACTCCTCATCCTGCGGCCCCTCTCCTCACCACAAGCTATAGGAACAGGATCAATCCCTTTCATGAATGCTTAGATTTTTGCAAATCACAAGTCATTTTGATCACCCCAAATCGCTTCCTATCAAGTCTTCATCAGATTCTGTCATTCTTGATCCCACACATTGTTGCTACCTGGGTGATTTGAAAGTATGTTTGATGAAATCCCCTACTAACTTTCATTTATCTAAAACTTGCATCGAATATTGTGCAAATGCGATCGAAAACATGTCCCTCTTTGTTTGTTGTTTGAACAAGAGGCCTTTGATTGATAAGTTTGTTGATTGGATGAAGGATTCTTGGAGAAACATCCCTCTTCCAAACATCAACATCCCTAACTTTGGGTTCTTCTTGCTGCATTTTGTCTCTGTGGAAGATTGCACCTTTGTGAAGTAGTAGGGCCCATGGTTTTATGGCAAATTTGACCTCTTTCTATCAGATTGGTCCTCTTTTTTTTATCATGTAGTTGCCAAGATCACAATGGTCCCCATTTGGATCAGACTGTATAATCTCCTACCGATTATGCGTGTGCCAAAACTCATTAAAAATATGATTGAGCAACTTGGATCTTTTGTGAAGCTAGATCCAGGTACCCCCTATAGCAGATTCACTAGGGTCTGTGCCATTATAGACATTTCCAAACTAGTGCACCACTCAATTTTGATCCATTTTTCCCATGGCACTTGGACCCAATTCTTTAATTATGAATGACTTCCCTTCAGATGCTTTTACTGCAACAATTTGGGACACAAATGTTGGAAAAAAAGTGCCTCAAGATTACTGACATGGAACTCCTGAAACAACAAAATCTGTGAGACCTTTGGAATTTCTTGTCAATAAGCAACTGTGTTCTAAAGTCTTGAAGGGATTAGATTGGTGTGACCTTGGACCTGTCTTGCCAACGAAAGTCATCAGTATGACTTGAACTGTCGGAGTGAGATTCCAAACTTGTTCCGATGGTAAATGTCTTGCCAAAGGAGATCATCAGGGAGACTCTTGCCGATGGACGTGTCGGGGTGGCTTGAACTATTGATTAGACATTTCAAACTATTGCCGATGGTGTTACTCTTGCCGACGGGCCGAGACATTAGCGTGACTCTTGCCGATGAGGTGATCAGGGTGACTTGGTTTGTCGGTGAGACTTTCTAATATGATGCCAATAGTATTACTCTTGCCAATGGATCTTCTCCTAATGAAAGTTGGTGTGACTCTTGCCAATGTACACTGTCTTGGTGTTCTTTGGGACATCGCAGAGACTTTGAACTATTAGTATCATATCTTAGTTTGTTGTTGATAACATTGGTCATGCTGATGGTCCTGAGGTCGGGGAGACTTCATCAAGTCAGAGTGATAGACCAGTAGAAGGTTGTGGAGCATGCGATGGTCAATGGACAATTTGACATCAGTGAGACACATTCTACTGCCTCACCGATAAGCGATACATTTGAGAATCATTTGACCAAATGACTATCCTATGTGGTTTGTCTTGAACCAATGAGAGAAGCAAAATGCAAATTGGTTGGAAGTTGAACTGTTGTGACCGTTCTCTTGTGGGAAATGAACATACTGCTTGTGTATGGATGATTTGTTTAGATTGCGAGAGGATTGGTTGATTGAGCAGAGGATTGTTTTGAGTGTGTGAATTTCATTGTATGCTGTAGAAGAGCATTGTAACAGTGATGTTTTGTACGAGGTTGATTAGGGAAATGTTGCTACTATAAAATTGACATCTAAAAGTGAAGTTTGATCTTTGTATGTAATTCTGTTTACTGTAATACAAAGAGGCTTTACTTGGTGTGGTGGGTTTTTCTCCCGTAAGGGTTTTCCCACATAAATCTGGTGTCCAATTGTGTATGTGTCTATTTCTCTATTCTGTTATTCTTTTCATGTGTATCTTATTGAACTACAATTGCAAAAATTTAAAGTAATATCTGCATTCTTCTCTGAGTTTTGGCATTAGGAGAGTTTTTTCCGCACCTTAGCTTTTCTTACAAGTGGTATCAAAGCCTGGCTAGTTGTGTTATCCTTGTGGGTAGGTTGGGTTTTTTTGTGTCAATTTTGTTCAGTGGGAGTCTTGTAGAAGTCTAGTAATTTAAATTACAGATTAAGATGGCAAGCACATCAGGAAAGATTGAAATTGAGAAATTCAATGGCATCAATTTTGAGTTGTGGAAATTCAAAATGGAAAATTTGTTGGTTGATCGTGATCTTTGGCTTGCTATGTCTAGAATGAAACCTACAAGCATGAAGCAAGAGGATTGGGACCTTGTAGATTGAAAATCAAAGTGGTTGATAAGGCTATGTTTGGTAGACTATGTTCTTCTAAACATTCATGAAGAAAATACTGCATCTTCTTTGTGGAAAAAATTGGGAGCTATTTATTAAGGGGCAAGTCCTTGGTGAATAAGTTGTTCTTGAGGAAGAAGCTATACTCTTTGAAAATGCAATAAGGAGCTATCAAAAAATGAGGTGTTTTCTTAGCTTAATACTCTGTAAAACTTTAATATTGCTGAACTAAGTAAGCTCTTTCTTTGTTACATATATTCTTTGTGGGTGATTATCTTGATTAATTCATTTTTACTATTGTAGAATGAAGAGAGAAGTTGATAGAAGAACTAGACAGGATATTAGAAAGATCACACAAGATATAACGTGGAGAAACCCTTTCAGGAAAAACTCCACCAAGAATTATTCTATTATTCAATCTCTGAATTACAATAGCTCCAATTCTTGCTTGAGAATGCTTCTTCTGTCTTTGTCAATCTTCTTCACACTTGCAATAACAATTATGAAAACTCTCTTCAACTTGAATGATATATAAAGACAATATGCAACCTTGTAATCTCCAAATGGTGATAATTACAATGCACAAGCTCAAGCCTTAGAAAAGGTACGCCATATTGCTTCAAGTTGAGTTCTACTGTGAAGACCAAAGCTTAGAACATGTGCTTTACCCATTTGGGCATCCCAAACTAAAGCTACAACTCATCCTTCACTTCGGTGATAATTACAAAGCTCTTCCTCAAAGATGGAGCCCAAAAGAGGGTCCCACGTAACAGAGCCTTTACAAATATCTTATCATGCATTGGAGATAATTCCAAGAAAGTATCTTGGGTGCCCAAGTAAGCTGCAAGTGATTTCTTGTTAACTGAAACATTTACTCAACACCATTCCCAAAGAATGGTCATCCCTTGTTAACTGGAGGTAGTCCCTATTATTTGTCATACAACTCAATGTTATTAGCCATGCATTCCAAGTTAACTAAAGTTAACTAACATACAACTGAAACTAACTGAAGACAACTAAACCATAACTGAACTGAATTGAACTGAACTGAACTAAACTGAGCTGAACTGAACTGAATTGAACTAAACTGATCCGAATTGAACTGAATTGAACTTCAAGCATGCAAACATCAAATCTTAACTCCTAGGATCTTTACATGCATACAAAAGTGTTAACTGTTACTCCATATAGTTAACTAAACACAAGGTGAGTTTCACCTTACCATGGTGCACCCACATGCTCCTATTATTTAGGAATAACTACAAATGCCAATTTCATGATTTATTTCATCCAAATAATTAATCTCATCCTAATCTTAATGTTGTTGAACACATTCCAAGAATCTAGGAGATACATGAAATAATTAATGTTTAGGATTTGCAATTAAATGGCATCCTATTTCCAATAGGAGTGTCTGTTGCTGATCATTTGAATGCTTTCAACATACTAATTGCTTAGTTAGCATTTGTGGGTGTGAAGATTGATGAAGAAGATTTCTATATGTTATTTTTATGTTCTTTGCCATATTCTTGGGATCACTTGGTGATAGCTATTGGGAGTACGACATCCACTTTTAAGATGGAAGACATTGTTTCTTCTTTGTTATCAGAAGAGATGAGAAGAAAATCTTTTGAGATGGCAAAGGAGGATCTTGCTATTTGAGGAAGATCGAAAGAAAAAGGAAACAAGAAGGACAAGAAGTCCAAATCGAAATAAGAAGGGAGATCAAAGTCTCCTAGAAAGAAGTCCAAGGTGAAGTGATAGAATTGTGGGCAGCTTGGTCATGTCTGAAAGGATTGCAAAGAGGAGAAGAAGAAGAAGAAGAATTCTAACAATGATTCTTCTTAGAGTGATGCAGATGCCTTCATTGCAACCTTGGCAACTCAGGCATCAAATGATGTCTGGTTGATTGATTTTGGAGTATATTTCCACATGACATCTCATAGAGATTGGTTCACTAAGTATTAAAAATATGATGGTGGAAGGGTGTATTTGACAAGTGATTCATCTCTCGAAATAGTTGGTCGTGGAAGAGTCAAAATTCAGTTCCTTGATGGAAGAGTGAAGGGAATCAATGATGTAATGCATATACCAGGTTTGGCTCAAAATTTACTTTCTATTAGTATGTTGAACGATGTTGGAGTGCAAGTCACATTCTCTGGAAATGGCTGTAAAATGACTAGAGGTTCAATGGTGCTGGCTAGGGGTGCTCATATTGGTACTTTGTATAAGCTAGACGCACATGCTGTTCAATGCAACATTGTCTCTGCAAAGTCACAAAAGGGTACTCATGGAGAGGAGTGAAGAAGTTCCTGATAGTGCAAACTCTATCCAGAAGTTAAACTTCCAGCAGAAAAGACTATGCTCTGGCATCATAGTCTCAACCACATTGGAGAAAAAGGTTTAAAAACTTTGAAAAATAAAAACCTGGTTGAAGGGCTTGATGACTATAACCTTGAATTCAAATTTTGGGAACATTGTATATATGGCAAACAACACTATGCTTCATTTTACTCCAATCCTTATAAATCTTCTGGTTTACTTGATTACATACATTATGATGTCTTTGGTCCAGTAAATGTTCCTTCTTTGTCTAAATCAAAATATTATGTATCGTTCATTGATGATAATTCAAGAAGGGCATTTATTTATTTTAAAAAAAGTAAATCAGAAGTATTTAGTCAATTTAAGGAATTTAAAAACCTTGTGGAAAATTAGATTGGAAGGAAAATAAAATGTTTAAGGATTGACAATGGTGGTGAGTTTTGTTCTAATGAATTCAAAAGGTATTGTAAATATCATGGAATTAAAAGACATAAAACTACACCCTACACTCCGCAGCAAAATGGAGTTGCTGAAAGGTTAAACAGGACAGTGATGGAAAGAGCACAAAGTATGCTAAGCAGTGATGGCTTGTAGGAGAAGTTCTGGGCTAAGGCAGTTGCAACAACATGCTATTTAATAAATCGTTCTCCAAATTCTGCTCTTGTTGAGAAAACACCTTTGGAAGCATGGTCTAGAAAGAATCCCTCTCTGAGAAACATTCGAGTCTTTGGATGTGAGGCATATGCATATGCGCCGAATGAAAAAAGATCTAAATTGGAGAACAAGGCTGTTAAATGTATTTTTATTGACTATAGTGCTAGCATAAAAGGATACAAGCTTTGGACTCCTGATACAGAGAAGGTTTTGTACAATAGAAGTGTTATTTTTTGTGAGTTGAAGCCTTCTACTTTGGATTTGCAGTTAGAGACAAAATCAGAAAATAAAAAGGATGTAGTTGAAATTCCTCTGACACCAGATAAAGAGGAATTGGAAATTCAAAATGTAAATGAAACTGAGGAGAGCTTAAGAAGGTTTTGTACAATATAAGTGTTATTTTTTGTGAGCCGAAGCCTTCTACTTTGGATTTGCAGTCAGAGACAAAATAAAAAAATAAAAAGGATGTAGTTGAAATTCCTCCGACACCAGATAAAGAGGAATTGGAAATTCAAAATGTAAATGAAATTGAGGAGAGCTCAAGTAGTTCTGAGAGTTCTGAAGAAGAAGAACAACCTCAGCCTCAACCTGTGAGGAGGTCAACATGTGAAAGAAAGCAACCTGATATGGTATGGGTCATCTATGTTATATTCTACTTGTTCCTATGCTTTAATTTCTAGCACTGATGAGCCTAGGACTATCAAAGAGGCAATTAAAATGCCTGATTCAAATTCGTGGTTGGAATCCATGAATGAAGAAATGGTGTCATTTGAAAAGATTGACACTTCGAGTTTGGTGCCCTTGCCTGAAGGTAGAAAAGCTATTGGCTACAAATGGGTATTTAAAAATAAAATAGGATTGGATGGCAGTGTTGAAAAGTATAAGGCGAGGTTGGTTGTGAAGGGTTATTCCTAGGTAGAGGGAATTGATTATGGAGATTTTTTTTCTCCTATAGCTAAGCTGACATCTATCAGATTTCTTTTGTCACTTGCAACAATGTATGACTTAGAGATTGAACAGATGGATGTGAAGACAACATTTCTTCATGGTGATCTTGAAGAAGAAATTTATATGTCCCAGCCTGAGCACTTTGTGAAAAAAGGTAAAGAAAATATGGTTTGCAAGTTGAAAAAATCTTTGTATGGATTAAAACAATCTCCTAGAATGTAGTACCAGAAGTTTGACATGTTTGTTTTGTCATTGGTATTTGTAAGATCGAAATATGATCATCGTGTGTACTTCAAGGCTAAAAATGATCGGGTTCTTATTATAGCTCTCTATGTTGATGATATGTTGTTCATAGGCTATGCAAGTTAATGATTTCTGATCTAAAATCTCAGTTGTTTGCAAAGTTCAAAATGAAAGATCTTGGTTTAGTTAGGTATATTCTGGGAATGGAAATAACTAGGGATAGAAAGAGTAGAAAAAATTGGCTTAGCTAGAGAAAGTATATTAACACTGTTCTAGAGAGATTTTGTATGATTGATTGCAAGTAGCTAGTTGTTCCAGTTTTGTAGGGAACAAAACTATCTGTTGAAGATTTTCCAAAATCTCCTATTGAGATGGAGGACATGACCAAAGTGCCTTATGCTAGTGTAGTTGGCAGTTTAATGTATGCAATGGTCTGTACAAGGCCAGACATTGCCCAAGTGGTGGGAGTACTTAGTCGTTTCATGGAAAATCGTGGAAGGATACATTGGGATGCTGTGAAAAGAGTGTTTAGATATCTGAAAGGCAGTTCAAAATATGCTTTGTGTTACCATGGAAATTTGGTTGAATCATAGAGGACTCTCAACATTCATGGGTATGTGGATTATGATCGGGCAGGGGACATTGATAGTATAAGATCCACCAGTGGATATATTTTCATGATGAATGGTGGTGCAGTTAGTTGGATGAGTAAGCGGTAGGTTGTAGTCACTTTGTCCACTACAAAGGAAGAATACATGGAAGCTACACACACTTGTAAAGAAGCAATCTGGTTAAAATTTTTGTGTTCTAACATCGGGTTTGATGCAAGGAAAATCACAATTTATTGTGACAGTCAGAGTGCTATTTGTCTGACGAAAAATCCTACTTTCCATGCAAGGATGAAACATATTGATGTGCAGTATCACTTTATACGAGATATGGTGGAGTATGGAAATGTCTCTTTAGAAAAGTGGATACTCTAGAAAATGTTACAGATGCATTGACAAAACCAGTGAGCATAGACAAGTACAGGTGGTGTGCCAGTTCGATGGGCCTTGGTGCCTATGAATTTTAGTAGTTTTGTTATGTTCTGGAGGTGTCAGTAAGATCTTCGTCAAGAGGGAGATTGTTGGAAAAAAGTGCCTCAAGATTACTGACATGGAACTCCTAAAAGAGAAAAATTGGTGAGACCTTTGGAATGTCTTGCTGATAAGCAGCTATGTTCTAAAGTCTTGAAGGGATCAGATCAGTGTGACCTTGGACCTGTCTTGCCGATGAAAGTCATTGGTATGATTTGAACTGTTGGAGTGAGATTTCAAACTCATTCCGATGGTAAATGTCTTGACAAAGGAGATCATCAGGGATAATCTTGCTGATGGATGTGTCAGGGTGACTTGAACTATCAATTAGACATTTCAAACTGTTGCCGATGGTGTTACTCTTGCCGATGAGTTTGGACATCGGTGTGACTCCTACTAATGAGGTGATTGGGGTGAGTTGGTTTGTTGGTGAGACTTTCTAATCTAATACCAATAGTATTACTCTTGCCGATAGATCTTCTCCTAATGAAAGTCGGTGTGACTCTTGCTAATGTATGATGTCTTGGTGTTCTTTGGGACATCGGGGAGACTTGAACTATTGGTATGATATCTTAGTTTGTCGCTGATAGCATTGGTCATGCTGATGGTCCTATGGTCGGGGAGACTTCATCAAGTCTGAGCGATAGACCAGTAGAAGGTTGTGGAGCGTGTGATGGTCAATGGATAGTTTGGCATTGGTGAGACACATTATATTTCCTCACCGATAAGCGATACATTTGAGAATCATTTGACAAAATATCTATCCTATGTGGTTTGTCTTGAACCAATGAGAGAAGTAGAATGCAAACCAGTTGGCAGTTGAACTGTTGTGACCGTTCTCTTGTGGGAAATGAATAGACCGCTTGTGTATGGATGATTCATTTGAATTGTGAGAGGATTGATCGATTGAGAAGAGGATTGTTCTGAGTGTGTGAATTTCATTGTATGCTATAGAAGAGCATTGTAACAATGATGTTTTGTACGAGGTTGATTAGGGAAATGTTGCTACTATAAAATTGACATATGAAAGTGAAGTTTGATGTCTGTATGTAATTCTATTTACTGTAATACAAATAGGTTTTACTTGGTGTGGTGGGTTTTCTCCCATAAGGGTTTTCCCACGTAAATCTAGTGTCCAATTGTGTATGTGTCTATTTCTCTATTTTTTTATTCTTTTCATGTGTATCTTATTGAACTGTAATTGCAAAAAATTAAAGTCATATATGCATTCTTCTATGAGTTTTGGCATTAGGAGAGTTTTTTCCACACCTTAGCTTTCCTTACAACAAAATTTATGGTTGCACCTCTCCTAGGTCTACCACTTCACATCATTTCGGTCTTAAGAAATTGGTTAAGAAGTCAGGTACTTTAAATGTAGAATTTATTTGGCATAATCACGAGAAGGTTTTGGCTACCCCTAAGGATTGTATGCCTACTTTTATGGCCCCAATCAAGCCCCCCACTGGTGTGGTACAACCCTCCTCTATGCCCATCGATGCTCCATGTGAGGTGTCATCCCTCAGCCTCTTACGAACTCCTCCCTTCCAATTGAGGAGATTGGTAGTGACTCTGATTCTAAGGGTTCTTGACCCTTCATAGAGGTTTGGATGGGGATTTCTTTGATTTTTTGGATTTGGATAAATTGGTTGTCCCTGTTATAAAGTACACCATTTCCCAAATATCTAGTGCCATCTCTAAACCTAACCTCTCTACCAAAAGGAATAAGGGACAAAAATATGAGGCAAAGAAGGTCTATATCAAAGTAGAGATACTGTTGATGATGGTATGCAATGGACTATGGATGACCTAATCACCAGGAGTATGAGGAAGGGGAAGACCAAAAATTCCATTTGAGTTGTTTTTATTGGGTGGTAGATTCAACATGTGCTATATGTGATGGTAGATTGGTCTTCAGTTATTAGTTATGCCTTTTTCTTTCTTCGAGTTTGCTATGCATGCCTTAGGTCCCTTTGTCTCTTTGTCATAGTTTGTGCTCCCCATTCGGGGTCTGAAGTGGTGTTTATATTTTATTTGTTCTTATATTGGGAATGGGCCCTCATCTCATATTTGAATCGATCAAAAAAATCAATTAAATATATTTTTTTAATAATTTTTTTTAGATTATAGGAATCGAGTAGCCCCCTTATAAACTACAATGTGCTTGGTAAATTTTTTTCACATGACTGATGATGCTGGTGCGACACGCCCTTCGATACCATGGGGATAGGAGGGAAACTAAATCTTGTGACCTCTTTCCTATAATAGGATGCTTTAGCTAATCGAGCTAGCCCCCCTACCCCAATTTTTTTATAAATTTAATTGAATGATTTTATTGCTATTTTTTTTTAAAAAGTGAATTTGATAATGTTGGTGTAGGTTTTTATTTTCCTAGTGGGTTAATTTATTTCCCCTTACTCCTAGGTTTTTTGTACACTTTTATTAAGCTTGCTTAGGATGATAAAGTGAGTTTATCATTTAATAACTAGGAGATAAGTGATGTGGTGTCCCCTTCCTTAAAGGGGAACACTTTCCACTTTTGGTGTCCATCTCCACTTTTGGTGGCTAATTCTTATTGGTAGGATTTTCCACCTCCATCATCTCCATAGTTTTATATAAACTCACTAACTAGCTTGTATTTTCATTCATTCTCTTGCAATGTTATATACTTTGACATAAATGCAGCTTGATGCATGTAGTCATTATTCTACAGATTTTATTTGAGCTCCTAATGCAATATTTTCATCTTGACATTTGTACATCTCCTAAAATATCAAGTTTTTAATTATTTTATTTCATTTATAGTTTTATAGCTTATCTCTCTCATAGAAAATCTTGGTTATTTAATCTATTTCAAATTTCTAACATGGTATCAGCACATAGATTTTGAGAGTTTAAAGTAATTAGATTCCTGATTAAGAGATTGAAGTTTTTTTGTATGATCTTGTAAATTTCTGTATGTTTTTCTCTTAAGTTTCAATGTGATATGGAGAATAAAAAATGAATTATGAAGATCTATTAATCCTATATTTGCATGCGTGTTTTTGGTGAGATCTGGTAATTATAGTGATTTTGGCTATAGAGGCTGAATTTTTTACTATACCATTGCATCTGGGATGCTCAAAAAAGTCAAAATTGGCTTTTGTTTCACTCAATTTGGTCACCATATGACATAGGAGCAAATAAGGGTTTTAAGCTTAGATTTGGCAAAAAAAAATTTGTAGGAGCATTTTTGGCCAAAAAGGACCTTGTCATTGTGTTCAGGAGGTCAAGGAGATGAATTTTGGGACATAAAATTTTCCTATAATCTATGTTAGGAGTAGTCGAGGGAAAATCTTTTTTCTTGGGAGGTAGTGCAACCCCATATTGTGTGCACACATCTTATGTTTCCATAGAGAACTAGGCTATTGTGGATGATATTGAGACTTCTGTTGCCCCATCTTGTGTGGACACATCTTATGTGGATAATCAATTCGTTGATACCCCATCACCAATACTTGTTGTAGATTCAAATCACAGAGACATTTCTTCGAGAGCCTCTAGTGATTCATTATATAAGGATCATTTATGTCTTCTAAATTTAGTCTATTGGGACTAATTTCTACCAGACATCTCTTGTTTATTTGTAGAGCCCTTCATTTCTAATCTAGATGACACTATTGAGGACATATTTCTTCTCTTTAAGGAAAAAATTTTGTTCCTTTCATATATTGTTGCTACTTTAGAGTTCAGTGTTGCTTCATTGATGTCAACACAATGTTTCTAGTGTTATCATTGTTGTCAATCTCTAGTATAGTTGAAGAGATTGTTGGAAGCTTGAGTTGGTTGTGGAAAGTGTTGGTGTGTGTTGCACTATGTTTTCATCTATATCATGGTTTGATGTCAACCTCTAGTGTAGTCATGATGAAGTGTCACAAATGCTATAGATGTGTTGGAGAGGTTTTTGTAGTGTTGTTGATGCAGTTGGTTCACTTGGTTTCCAAGTGCTTTTGAGAAAATTTGAGTAAAAGATAATAATATGTGACAAAGGTGTGTTTAGTGTTGAGCTCCACATTTTTTCATGGTTGAATTTATGCTTGTGTGGTTTGGACGTGATGATTAGAGGTGTTCATAGGTGGTATATCTAGAGTTTTAGGTTCTAGATCATGTGACAGTGGAAGATGTGTTGGACAAAGTGTTTCCTGTGAAGCAGGTTGTCTAGGAGAAATGAGATTGCTTTGCAGGAATTTCTCCGTGTTGAAGGGTCTTGGCTTGTGAATCTGGGAACATGCTTATATTGTTTGTCTCTACTTTCCCATGAAGTGGTTCATGTTGAGTTACTCTGCAAGTGCAGTTCTTATGTTGGAGTTCAGTTGTAGTGTATCCTGTTGCACATTATGAAAGTTTTCTTAAATTTTAGGGCGGGTGCATGAAGTTGGGTTACACTTTTGTGGCCAACTTCAAAAAAATATTGGAAATGACATAATGTGAGCGCGTTATAACATGCTCACGTTATTTCATTTTAAAAGCAAAAAAAAAGTGAAAGCTATTCATTTTCTCTTTTCTGTTTTTCTGCTCTGCCTGCGGCCAAAAACCCTCATTTTCACGCTCACTTTCTAGGAGGAGGAATTCTTCAAAATTCATCAACAATAGTTGCTTTTCGTTTGCAAAGATGGCACCACGATGACGAAGAGGTGCAAGAGGTAAGTATTTTTTGCTATTTGTTTTGAATTTCTTAGTTTCAAGTTGATTTTGTTTGTTTTAGGTTAGATTTGATTTTTTTTTTTAAAATTTGTAGGAGATGCAAATAATCTGGAAAATCCTAAACAAGAAGAATAGGAAAATCCTCCTCAACAAAATCAAGCTCCCCCACCAATCACTCAAGACCCTCTTGGCACTCAACAAAATTTGAGGAGTGAAATTGAAAACAACAAAAAAAAAATGAGGATCTTATCAGTAGGTTGAGTGATCCAAATGCTTCAACTGTAGAAAGAATGACACTAGAAAATTCAATGAAAGAGATATTAAAAAATGTAGATTCAATAACCCAACAAATAACGGGATGGCAAGATAGGAGGCAGGAAGCTAGGGCATATTATGCATATAAACTATCATATAAACAAGTAAAAGATTTAAAAATTACTAAAGGTGATTTGTGCTCTCTATTCATTGACCTTAGAACAAATCAAAATCTTAGCCTCAATGCGAAGAGGTTTCCTATTCATTGGTGCCACCACCAAGAGATTAGGAACCATTTTTATGATAGGTGGTACTTGGTCTTTGATTACCCATCGTGCAATAATTGTGAAGTCCCCCAATATTTTCTTAGGAAACTATACAATGAGTTCGTATTGAACCAAATCCCAAATTATTTTGATATGAGGGAGTTCCAAGGGAGAGGTGGGGGTTGAATCAGGATAGGCCCGGTGCACATCCGGATCCTGCACGGCAAGGGAGATGACCTCTTGCTAGGCCGCCTCGTGAGCACATTATTATGCCTGTCATTGCGAAGGAGAGTGCTGATGTAGAGACATTGCAGGCGATCAACACTTTGACCCGGAGTGTCATCCATCATACTAGCCCTATTGTACAACACCATCCAGGGGAGTCTTCGGGTGGTGGCCTTCGAACCCATGTGTGTCAATCTTGCGGGGTGACTTGTTCATATGACCCCACCAACACTCAGGAGGCTACTACGCAGGATCTGTATGCTACTACGCAAGATCCGTATGCTGCTACACAGGATCCGTATGCTACTACGGTGATGGAGAGGATGACTGACATTTTGCATCATGCATATGACATTGATATTCAAGTAAAATTCAACATGTTCATTGAATTTAATTTATTAAATTTTGATTTTGAAATGCATGATTAACTAATTTAGTTTTATTATTTTAATAAAATTATAGGGTCACAGTATTGAGATTGGATACACCGTTCCTCCACCTACTTATTTTTGTAGTACACCTATTAGTGGGGTATGTAACTGGTAAAAAATTATAAATTTATTACATGTTAATAGCATTGTTTTACGAATGGTATTTTAATGCATGTGATTTTGGATGTTGAATAGGCTAATATTGGCGGTTTCAAGCAAACACCTCCTAGTGCCAGTGGATTCACTCAAACGTACATGGAGGTAATAGAATAAAGAGAACTTAACTAATGAATTCTACTTAATAGATTTGTGTAATTTATATTCATATTGTTGGTTATGTTGCATTACACATCATTCAAAATCAAGGCATTACTTCAAATTCCATAACTAATAACTAGATGTTGATAGATGACAAAATTTCAATTGTACAATATAGTTGTTTATAAAGTCAACATAAGCATCACGATGCAATTACTTCACATGGAGGCATGTGCTTGCAAAGGTACACCACCACGACAAACTATGGATGCTTGTAAAAAATCTATAAAACCATAATAGTAAGCAATAGCATAGACAAGGCAGTTAGTGATGCAGAGCATCATATCAAAACACTCAATCATCAGGGTACATCTGATGCAAAGCATCCAACAAACACCATCAACATCATTTCTTCAAGGGATTTCAATCCCAAATAGAATCAGGAGAAGATCAAATATAATTTCATCAGAAATCTACTTTTCATTCAACCAAAATCCACTCAAATTCTCTTAGCCATTCCATAGGCCATCATTCATCATTCCACTAATCAGTATTCTAATTGAATCATTCAAAGAAAAAATTGACTTAATCAATTAGATTCACATAATTCTCAACCACCATAAAAACAACATAAACCTGATTATTGACACTTGAACAATTCATCCTTTCATTTATTCACCAAGGCAACAAATCAACTAAACCATACCTCACTGTTATTAGTCCATTATCAAGCACTATACTCACCACATTTTGATTGCAACAATCTATTTATAGGTTACAAACTCTTGCTACAACAAAATCTTGATTATCATCTTGTGGTTAATCACCAATTTGCTCAAAAAGCTTCATAATAGTCACCCATCCAACCATCAAAGTCACCAAACCTATCTTATACACCTTAACCAAATTTAGTAACATAAATCATATCATTAGTTTGATAGTAACCAAGTACTCAATCATATCACATAAGCTTTGAAACAATACAAGTCAGAAATGTTGAAGATAAGAGAGATTGCCACCCCAGGAGGTAGCTCAATTTCATAAGCATTTTGGCCAAACTTGTAGACTAGCTTGCAAGGTCCTATCTTCTTCATCATGAGTTTGGTATACTTTCCTTTGGAAGTCTCTCCTTCTTCAAGTGTGCCATCACCAAGTATCCAACCTTGAATTGGACATTCCTCTTCTTTAAATCTATTTTTTCTTTATACTTCTCAACATTCTTTTGAAGGGTTTCCTTCAGTTGTTGATGAATATCCTTGATTGTAACAACGAAGTCCTCACCTTGAGCACTTCTCCTAGCAACTCCTTATAGATCTCTTAGTTCATAGACCCCTCTAGGGTGCATGCCATAGACTACCTCAAAAGGGCTTCTACCAATGCTCCTATTCGTGGAGTCATTATATGTAAATTCAGCCTGAGGTAAAATCAGATCTCAAGCTTGTCCATGCTCCTTGGTAAGGAATCTTAAGAGGTTTCCCAATGATCTATTCACCACTTTAGTTTTTCCATCTGTTTGTGGATGGTATGCTAAACTAAAGGACATATTTTTTCCTTGAGTTTCTTCCACGAGGTCCTCCAAAAGTGACCAATGAATTTAGAATCCCTGTCAGAAACAATGCTTAAAGGCAGTCCATGTATCCTAACAACCTCCTTAAAGAAGATACCTGCTATATGAGATGCATCATTGGTGCATTTGCAAGGAAGAAAATATGCCATATTACTAAATATATCAACTACCACAAAGATACTATCAAAACCTTTTTGGATTCTAGGCAACCCCAAGACAAAGTCGATACTTACACACTCCCAAGGCCTATTGGGAATGGGCAGTGGTTGATAGAGTCTTGCATTTGATGAAGTTCCCTTTTCCATTTGACATATTGTGCAGCCTTCCACATACCTTCTCACATCCACCTGCAACTTTGGCCAATAGTAAAATCTCCTGACTTGTTCTAAGGTCTTGTCAAGGCCAAAGTGACCTCCAAGACTCCCACTATGTTTCTCCTTCATGATATTCTCCCTCATTGAGCATTTACGCACACACAATTGGATTCCTTTGAAGAGAAAAACATTCTACAATAAAAAGTTAGAGAATTTACCATGAAAATAATTCAAATGCTTCTCACAAACATTGTATACCTCCTTGAAATCTGAATCTTCATGATACATATCCTTCAATGCTTCAACCCCCATGCTTTGGAGTTGGATCTCTTGCACTACAAGTGCCCTTCTACTGAGAGAATCACACCTTATTTTCTTGGCCCTTCTTATGCTTTATTGTGAAAGTATAGGCTTGCAAAGACTCTACCCACTTCATGTGCCTATGACTGAGTTTGTCCTGTACATTCAAAAAACTCAAGGCATGATTATTAGTATAAACAACAAATTCTTTAGGTAACAAGTAGTGCCTCCACTTTTTGAGGGCTTGGACCATAGCATACAATTCCAAATCATAGGAATAATACTTCCTCTTTGCTTCATTCAACCTCTCACTATAAAATGCAACCGGTCTGCCTTCTTGGCTCAAAATAGCCCCTATTGCTTGATTGTTAGCATCACACTCAATGGTAAAAATTTTATCAAAATCAGGGAGCACAAGTATAGGCTATTGTGCTACTCTCATTTTTAGATATTCAAACCCTTTATCAGCCTCATTGGTCCAAGAAAACTTACATTTATTACCTCCTTTGATGGCGTCCAAGATTGGTGCACAAATTTGGCTAGAGTTCTTGATGAACTTTCTATAAAAGCTTGCAAGTCCATGGAAGCTTCTCACATATCCTATGGATTTTGGTGTTGGCCAAGTAAGAATAGTATCCACCTTTGAAGGATCCATCTTCAAACTTCGCTTGGAGATGAAAAAACCAAGGAAGACTAGTTCTTTCTTCACAAATTCACACTTTTGCATGTTGATCAACAACTTCTCCTCTTGTAACCTCCTTAGTACCATGTCAAGGTGCTTCAAATGTTCTTCTTTAGACCTGCTAAACACAAGGATGTCATCTAAATAAACTACAACAAAATTTCCAATGAAAGGTCTCAATACCTCATTCATAAGGCACATAAATATACTAGGGGCATTTGATAACCCAAAGGGCATCACCAACCAATCATAGAGCCCTTCATTAGTCTTAAAAGTTGTCTTCCATTCATCCCCCTCTCTGATCCTTATTTGATGGTACCTGCTCTTTAGATCAATCTTTGAAAAGTAAGATGCTCCTAATAGACAATCCATGAGGTCCTCCATTCTTGGCATCGGGAACCTATATCTAATTGTGATCCTATTAATGGATCTTGAATCAGTGCAAAGTGTCCAATTCCCATCCTTCCTTGGTGCTAGGATAGTACGAGCAACACATGAGCTCAAACTCTTCCTCACTATCCCTTTATCCATCAACTCTTGCACTTGTCTTGCAATCTCCTCATTTTGAGTAGGTGTCATCTTGTATGGAACCTTATTGGGAAATGTAGCCCATGGAATCAGATCAATATGGTGGCTTATATCCCTAATGGAAGGTAGAGAACTAGGTAATTCATTCACTGTTATGTCCTTGTACCTTTCCAACAACTCTTGGACTCCCTTTGGTGCATCTTCCTTCTTCTTTGTGGGAAAATCTGCTTCACTTTTTGGCTTCATAATGAAGAAGAATCCTCTTCCTCCTCCTTCCTTCAAGGTCTTCATGAACTCCTTCTCACCCACCATCAAAACACTAGGCCCTTCATGCTTTGCCTTGTCTTCTTCTAGGAGAGGTGAAAGGTTGTGAGTATTCCTATCCTTCACAATGGAGTATGTGTTCTTCTCCCCATCATGCTTGGTCTTCCTATCAAACTGCCAAGGCCTACAAGAAATATATAGTTTAATACTTGTACTCAATTTTTTTTTCATTATATCTCATACATTATAAGTCATGACATGGATCTCGCTATTGTAACTTTTTTGTGATTGAATAATTTGTTGTTTTATTTTCAAATGTTGGTTGTGGGAACACCTCCAAATGTTACAAGGGCAATGGATATTGGTGTTTCATCCGATATACAATTATCCATGGTTCTGATAGAGGAGGTATGAGGAAAATTACTATTGATGGCAATTTTGGCACCGCAACAATGCAAGCAAAATATTGCTACTCTGGATCTCCTGAAAGAGAAAGGCAACACATAGATGCCTTAGCTCCCAAGGTCTTGGTAGTTGGGTCTCAACTGTGTTGATGTTACTCAGTGGCCAATGCGACAGTAATATTCAAGGGGCCTGCTGGTGTTGGGCTTCTGGATTGTTCTAAGATCAAGCATGAAATAAAACCTATGCTAACCAAGGGTTTTAAAGAAATACAAAAAGATAGATCAGGGTTTTGAAACAGAAAAGAACAATAGTTAATCCAATTTAACTAGACTTATTTCCTTTCAAGGAATTTGTAAACTAAAACTGAAGAAAAAATTAACTAGTGATTAACACACAGTATCATTCATTCACAGTACTGATTTTTAACAACTAATTATAAACTACCATTTAAGCAAAACACAAAAATGAAATTTCATTCCTTGAAAGCTTTCAAAATCAGATGATTAATTTTAGATAAATACAATTCTGTAACACAATATGAAGTAGATTCGAATCTGGTTGCTTCTGCTGTGGGTTAGATAGATAAGCAACATTTACAAATCTGGCACAATCACCAGTGTACAGAAAACCTGTGTCTTCAGACCGCTTCCATCTACACTAGGAGAGCTTAGGAAATACATTACCATCTATACCAAAATCTAACTGCTAACGAAGAAGGCAAGAGAAGCTCTCATTACTGAGAATCAAGATGCAACTCGATCTCCGTCTACTAGCTTACTAACTCCTAACAGTTCTAGCTCTAAGCAGTTCTCTCAAACCTAGAAGTTCTAATCTCTTCCTGTCTAACCCTAAAAATTCTAGAACCCTTTACAAAGAGGCAATAATTCCATATATACATCTCCTTGAGAAGAATGTTGGGGCCCATTTTTTAGGGTTTACAAAATATCTCGTTGTGTCAGGAAGTCTACACCTAGATCTTTAACAAAAGTCCATTTTTGCAATAAATCCTAATCTTGGCTGTCTTATGTCGGTGAAGATAGTCCCTTGAGGTGCTCTACAAATCTTTTGTAGCTACCGTCATAACTCCCACGCCTCCGTGTCCATTTTTAACCTCTAGCAGAGCTGCTTTGAGTGCCCTAAAATATCGCCATTAAAGCTGAGCTACCCCTATTAGTAGATCTCATAGTTGTCCCTGTGAGTCATGGTTTCTCTCATCTTTCTTTCAGCTTCCTTTTTGTTCTGGACTCTCTGCATATTAGTTGACTATTTTCTGAAAACACTATCGGGTCTCCTTGTGGATCTTTGCATTTTGGCTGAGCAGACCATCGCCACCTGCTCTCAAAAAGAATCCATCGGGTCACATCCCATTAGTCCCCTCCATAGGAGCAGTCAATCAGTTAAAGGCCCCTCTTAGCTCCCCCATAATTGGACGGTTAGTTGCTACACAAAATCTCGAGCGGTCAAAAGGTGGTTCGGTTGGCAATTGCATGTCGGTGAGACACCCCTATTGTCTCCCTGATGTGATTTCATATCACAACAGTTATCTTCCTCGGGCTTCAGATTGTCCGCCTCATTGTGACTTACTTTCTTCGCTAAGACCTCTCAGTGAAGACATGATCCTTCACCGAGCTCCACTTATTTCTTTCGATGTGACCCTCACTCATCGCCAAGACCCTGTGGAAAAAGTATAACCCTTCGCCGATGCCACTTCGTTCCATGTTGGGGAAACTTACTTTCTTTACTGTGACCCTATACTGATATCACAAACTTCTATCAATCCTTGTCATCAACGTGACTTTGGATCATTGGCGAGACCTCCCGCTGAATTCATTTCCTTTTGCTAAATTCCGGTGTCGCCAAGACCCTCTTGCAGTCACACCAAAATGAAATCTTTCATTATATGCATTTCAATGTAACCTCCCCTTATCGGGAAGATGTCTTATGGACACCCCTTTTCCTTGGCGAAAGCCTTACTAGCTCATCCCCTATCGCTGTAACATACCGATTCTCTCACAGAAGACACCCGATAGACCCCCCCACTTTTCACTGTGTCGATGAGACATCAGGGTCTCGGCAAGACTTCATCATGAATTCAATATCTCCCACCGAAGTGCTTGATCTTTTTGCTAGTCGGTGAGACAACTTTCCTCACTGAGACTTCTTAGTGGGGAGAGAACCTTATGGCGATACAAGAACCCATCTGAAGGTGGTCGGAAAGACCCATTAATTCTCTCACCGAAGACATCTTTGTTGGTGGGAGAATCCATAGTCGTCGGCTTCTTTTTGTTTTGGCGTGACTTTCCATGGTCGGGGAGACATCACTGCGAACTCCCCTCTTTCACCAAACTCTGCTGTTGCCAAGACCTTCTCGAGTTAGCAGGACATCTGCCGAGAATGCAAACCTTCCCCGAAAACCTTCTTCGGTGTGACCTCCCATGGTCGGCGTGACTTCCCATGGTCGGGGAGATGTTACAGTGACCCAATGTTTTCTCGGCGACGAACCCATTTTGCATCAATATATCTCCTTGGTCGCCCAGACCTTATGGCAAAGCCACTCTGCTTTGGAAAAATCCCATTTTACTTCAGGAAGACTTTACTTAGTCGGTGAGACCTTCCACCAAACTCAAAATTCTGGCCGACTCCCTGAGATAGATCACCATGCGCAGAACCTGATCCTGCAAAGCAAGGTCTTCATTAGAACAATACATTAATATCATGCCTTTTACCAAAAAGAAACTTAACTCTGACAGAGGCGAAGCCAACACGGGAATGGGAAGCAGAATTCAAACAAGTCCCGGCAGAAGCGGGATCGGGACAAAATTTGACCCAGAAAAGACATCCCCCGCCACTGAAACTGGCAGGGGCGGGGCCAAAAGAAAATCGGCACGAGGACCGGAGTCGGGGCGAGAACAAGCCAGGGAAATAATCAACATTCCTAAGTTCATACCCCATCTCGAATCTGCGTCTGTGAGAATACCCAAAACAAAAAAGATGGGAGCAAAACACCAGTGGAGCCGGAGCAGAGCGACCAACAAGGTAGAACCGAGGTTGGAACCAAAATCTGAACCAGAAACTTCTCCAAGTTTCGGCTTTAGATTCCCTTTCAAACCCGCCTCTGGTGTCATCCGAAAGAGGAGGAAGAAAGGAACAGAAAGAGAATGAGGAAAGGGGAGGACAACCCCACGATAAAGCAAAAAGAAACAAAATGAAAAGGACAGGACAAGTAGAACAACGTGAACAAACGCGCAAGGGAGAGAAGACCAAAGCGGCGGGACCGGGGCTGGGGAAGGAACAAAAACGGAGCTTGGAAGAAGTTCCAAGTTTGGAATTGGTTCTGGGTCCGAGTCCACCAAAACACAGGAAACAAAAAGCCCAAGGCCGAAAAGAAAACACCAAAGGCTTGCAAAGGACACAAATCGATTAAGACTAGCAGAGAGCAAAGAAAAGGCGGGTTCGGACCCAGAACGGGACCAAAATGGGAACTTGAGAAAGCTCAACATTCCGAACTTGGTCCTGGACCCGACTCTGACAAAGAACAAAAGAAACAAAAACCAAGGTTTGTCAGAATCGGAACCGAGGTTGGAACGAGACCTGAACTTAGAAGGAACTTCCAAGTCCGGTATTGGTCTCGGTTTCGCCTTCGACAGAACTTTGAAAGGAAAATGCCTAAGGAAAAAAACCAAAGGCCAAAGGGAAAAGACAAAGGGGGACCCATTTTGATCCATATCAAAGTGGGGTGGTTATGCAGGTTATAACAAATGGCGACTCGATTGGGAAAATGGTTTAACCATTTTCACGAATTTGAAAGATTCAGCTACCCAGAACTCCTTGTTCATGAACATCACAACTCCAGTTGGGTTAGTTATAACAAGCAAGGTAGAGCTAGAATCTCAAATGTAAGTCCATTAATGACCACCCTTGAATCTATGTGTGTATTTGATTTTGCATCACTGTTTTATAAAGTTTTCTTCATGTTTTGGACAACAATGTGTAGGATTTGAGCTACATGAGTTAACCTTCTTTAGCTGTCGTGCAACGATATCCTGGGCATTGCTCCGCTGCCAGTTAGGCATCCATAGCCCCAATAGAGATACCTCTAGTTTCCTCACAACATTGCTCTACTACCAGATAGGCGTCCATAGCCCCGATAGAGATACTGGAATCACCCATTCATATTGAATCCTCCTTTTCTTTTGGTAATTCTTTTCTTTTTCTTTTTCTTTTAAGGTTTCAGGCATTTCATTTAGTTCTCTTTTCTTTTCAATATGTCAAATGTTCAACATCTGATGTGGGTTGAAAACTACCATGGACCTCATGACAACACTTGGAAAATCAGATTTTTCACTCAAGTCTTACAACATTTCCATCCTAGGACAAATATACCATCGCAAGAGGAGATGATCTTATTGATTTGTGACAGATTCAGAGGGAGCTAATGAAGGCTACTCACTTTGCACCTTGTTTCAAAACTTTCCATAGCTTTTATTGATAACAAGCATGAAGCAACGAATTGAGGAAAAAATCATCCAATCAGGAAACCTTAAAATACCTAAATCACTTCTCTCCTAATTACCAAAGCATGCCTCAGATAACAACCCCTCACTTCGAAAATGGAAATAAACAAATCAACCCCAAAGAAAAAAACAAAAACAAAAACAAAGAACAAAGGAAACGGAAGGAAAGAACAGGAAGAAAAGAAAATAAACAACAAACTATTTACAAAAAAGAGCCACATTATTTACACAAAGAGCAGGAGATTATACATAGGGATTATTTACAAGTAAAAATTATTTATAAAAATACACTACCTAGCAAAATACCAACTTCATGATTCAAAATAATGTTTAAGAAACTGTCCATTGACAGGAAAGGGGACAAGTTCTCCAGTTAAACTACTCAATCGGAAAACATTCTCTCCTAAGATCTCAACAATCTGATAAAGACCCAGCCAAAGTTTTTCAAACTTTTGGTGGCTGCCCTTCTTTTCATTGGCTTTATCCCATAACAGCACTAAGTCTGATATCCTAGAGGCCTTGATTTTGGATCTTTTGTCAAACCATCGTTTTACAACAACCTAATGCCTAAAGAATTGTTGTAAGGCCATGTCTCTCTGCTCTTCCAATTTTAACAAAGCAACTAACCTGACCTCTATCCTATTATCACTAGAGTAGAATTTCTGCATGAACTCTAGGATAGGTATTTGCAGATGGATGGGAAAGACAGGCTCTTGGCCATATACCAGCTTGAATGGTGAGGTGTTTAAAGCAGCCTTAATTCTAGTCTTATCTGTCCACAATGCGAATCTCAGTGTGGTATGCCAGTCTCTAGGGTTATGTTCTAACAGTTTCTTAACCACCCCTAAGAGATTCTTATTGGTAGACTCTGCAACTCCATTGCCTTGTGGGTAATAATTGGAAGAATATTTCAAGACAATCTTGTGATCATATGCCCAAGAAATAAATTAAACAGAAGAAAAAGTAGAGCCATTGTCACATACTAGAGTGAAGGGTACTCCAAATCTTGTAGTGATACACTCAATAAGGAACTTGATCACTACCTTCGTTGTGCTATTCTTTCAGGGTATGGCCTTTGTCCATCTCGTGCAATAGTCAGTGGTAGTCAAAATGAATTTATGTCCTGCAGAAGAGTTCGGGTTAATCACTCCAATAAAATCCAATGCCCACTGGGAAAATGGCCTCACCTCATAGACTGGTTGTAATGGCATGGCTGCATGACGTTCCCTTGGTGCAGCAACCTGACATGTGTGGCATGTTCTCACATGCTGATGGGCATATTTGAATACACAAGGCCAATAATAACTAGACCGAAGGATCTGGTGTGCTAGTGAATCTGCAGACCCGTGACATGTGCCATGTTTCCCATGAAATTCGGAAATCACTTGCTTGGCCTCTTGATGATCAAGGCATCTTAAGTATAGCCCTTCAAAATTCTTGTTGTATAGCAACCCTCCCTTGAACATGTAATGAGAACTCTTCAATCTTAGTTCTCTCCTTTGAGTGGCATTCATTCCCTCTGGACAATGATTGTTGAGCATGAAACAAATAAGATCTGCATACCATGGGTCATTTGAGAAGGATTGAGTAGTATATTGTTGACAAATAACGTTGTTACCAGCATCAACCATAGATTGAGATAAACTCGTGCCCCTAACTAATTTCATGGGACATATTTCCAAATCAAATTCTTGCAAGATGGCCATCCATTTGCCTCTTCTTTCTCCCAGTTCGCTCTGCATTAGTAGAGACTTGACAACAGCGTCAGGAACTACAACAATAATTTGGCTTCGGAGGATGTAATATCCAAATTTTTTAACAGCTCGAATTAGCACAGAAGCTTGCTTCTCAAGGGGTGGGTACTTTATTTCAGCATTTTGAAGGGAGAACTCATGAAAGCAATCGACCTCTCCTCTAACTCTTCTCCTCGTTGAGTTATTACAGATGCACATGAGTGTTCGGAGGCAAAAGAATAAATATAAAATGACTTCAAATAGTCAGGGCTAGTGAGGACTGGAGCTTCCAAAATGGATCACTTGACATGAGAAAATGTAGCCTTTTCCTCATCATTCCACTCTATTTTGACATCCTTCCTCATCATTTCATTCAAGGGCTTCACAATTTCTGCAAAGCCTGTGATAAACTTCCTCACAAAGTTGATCTTTCCAAAGAAGGATCTCATCTCCTTCTTGCTTCCTGGCATGGCTATCTTGAGGATGGACTCAAATTGATCTGGGTCAATGGATATTCCTCTTTCAAAAATTATGTGTCCCAAGAGCTCCCCTTCAGAAACTCTGAACACACACTTTTTGGGATTTAAAGAGACTCCATATTGGATGCATCTTTGAAGAACTTGGGCTAAATCTGTAGCATGATTCAGTTAGTCCTTGGAGAACACTGTTAGGTCATCCATGTAAACAATAATGTATTTTCCAATTGGATCCTTGAAAGCTATGTCCATGGCCTGTTGGAAAGTTGCTCCGACATTTATCAGGCCGAATGGCATCCTTCTATATGTAAACGTCCCCCACTTGGTAGTGAAAGCCGTCTTCATCCTATCTTCAAAGTCGACCATTACCTGATTGTATCCAGAGTAACCATCTAAGAATGACATCATCTGCACTCCATTAACCATCTGCAATACCTCATCCAGGGAAGGGAGCGGGTAGTTATCCTTTTCTGAGGCTTTATTCAGATTTCTGAAGTCAATGCATAGTCTAATCTCCCTATTCTTTTTACAGACTAGAACTAAGTTAGCCACCCAAGTTGAATGGCGCACAAGGAAGATTATCCTTGTAGACATTAGCTTCTGTACTTCTTTGTAGATCAATGGTTCAATTAGAGCATTGACAGGGTATTGCCTCTATCGGAATGGTTTAGCTTCGAGCTTCAAGAGAATGGTGTGAGTCATAACCGAAGCATCAAATGTCTGGAGGTCCTCATACCCCCAAGCTATCACAGCAATGTCCCTTTTTAGTGCCATAAATATGTCTTCTCCAATTGATTGAGGGCAGGCCTTCCCTATGTAGACATTCCTTTCAGGGCCAGAATTAGCTAGGTTGACTGTCTCATATTCGCCTCCCTTTTCTTCAGCTGATATCTTCTCTCGAGCCCTTGGGTCTGAGTTAAATATTCTCTCCAAAGCCACCATTCCCTTGGGAATGCTATTAATTTTTAAATTAAGGACCCCTTCTGTATCACATTCCTCAAGGCTCCAATCTCCCTGATCCCTATTGGATTCATCTATAATCTGTCCCTCAAAGACATTTGAGCTGGCCAAGAAAGCCAGAATGTGCCGATCATCCTCAAAGACTTGGAAATTCTTAATATTGTCAGGAACAGCTGGGGTGGACATCAGTTCTATTGCAAATCTCTTGAATTTGGAGCCTTGCATAGGCTCCAAGGTGCTTGCAGCAATAGCTAGTGAATCAGCCACCTGATTTTCTTCTCTTGGGATGAGACTAATCCCGAAGGCATCAAAATCTTTGATCAAATTCCATACCCTGTTCCTATATGATGCCAACCTTTTGTTGTGGCATGTATACTGACTGCGGACCTGCTTGACCACAATTTATGAATCTCCCTTAGCCACCAAGGTCGTGACCTTCTTCTTGTGTGCAAACATTAGTCCTCTTTCCAGGGCTTCATATTCAGCTATGTTATTAGTGCACCTGAATTGCAGCCTATAAGAAGCAAATAAAACTTTCCCTTTTGAGTTGGTTACCACAATTCCAACACCACAACCGGTCTTGGACCTGGATCCATCAAAGGTAAGGGTCCATAGCTGATCCCAGGTCGGAGTTGATTCTTTTGAATTAAATATAGGGAATGGTTGTTTATTAGGTTTCTCAGGAATAATTCCCAATCCCTTTTAGAATGTATCATGTGGCCCAAGGTTGTCCTTTTGACATTTACTTATTTCTTGGGTTAACCCCTTGGATTTTAGTATATCTGTGGGTGCAGGGGTATCAAGCAAACCTTGCAGCTGCTCCTCATCAGTATGCTGATTTGGAAGTGCGTCTGGGGTAGGTTTAATCTGGGCAAGGATTTCTTTTAAAGGTATTGTATCCTTGGTTAACATGGTTTCTTCCTTGGCCTCAAATGGGAAGCAGTCTGCAATGGCCTTAGGGCAACTTGAGCTAGCTTCCTCAGCTCGGGAAACATGTTTTAGAATGTTAATGCAGGACTGACAAGTCAATTCAAAATGACTTTGATAATGTACCCTGCACCAATTAGGGAGCAAGAGACTTTGTAAATCTACATTCTCCCCCAAAACTAGCTGATCTTGCTACAGTTTTCTGACTAATTCTTGTTGATTTTCATCAATCACAAGATTAGGGGGCCTTTGTATGGGCAGTTCTTTAGGATCAAATATAGAAAAGGTTAAAGCTTCTTCTTTTTTATACACACCAATCCCAGTTTCGAAATAGGCTACCTCATTGTGGCAATCATATTCAGTAATGATATGCTTGAGGTGAGGATCACTTTCAATCCCAATTTGAGTTGGGATCGCTCACCATGGTAGCCACATATATGAAAAGTCAAGGGAGAGGTATCCTCCTAGACTCTTCATGAAATCTCAGCTTAGCAGCATACTATAGGTCTCGGGAATATCAACCACTTGGATGTCTATGTTTGTTAGGATCCTAGGGTCAGATCCTACTTGAACATGTATGTTTCTTAATTCCCCCACCACATTAACCTCCATTTTGTGAAGTTGAATGACCTTCTTATTTGTCTGAATGGGGTCCAATCCCAACTTACACACAAAAAATGGCATGACATTTCCTGAAGCCCCAGAGCCCAACAAACAGTTGTGAAGGTTCTTGCCTAAAATTCTTAAACTCAAAAGGAAAGGTGGAGTACTGACCTTATTTCTGTATAAGGCTGCATTTGCATTCCCAGCAGGTGCCACTTTACTTTTTCCTTTTGACTTATCAACTTGTTCTATAGCCTTCATCACTATCTCCCTTTGGGCAAGGCACCACTTCAAGATGTCAAAATATGACAAGGAAGTTTTCTATTTCTACATCTCAGAAACAATGTCAAATTCTCCATTATAACTTGAATTACTTTTGAAAATAGAAGAGGAATTACCCTTGTTATGAAAATCAGGCGGGCCTTGTGGTGGAGGAGGATTATTGTTAGCACCTTGATTTGGGGGCACCATGTGGTTAGGAGGTGCCGATGTAGTGAATGGCCCCTTACCTTGATTTCTTAGAAAGTGTCCTCCTTTAGTTTGAAAAGCCTAGGCATCATATGAATCCTCCTCTGGTTCATTCTCTTCTTGACTTGGGAATGAGGGCTCCTCCTCAAAGATCTCATAGGTCATTGTAGTATCTGTTGAGTTACTTACTTTGTTGGCATTCCCCTAGAATGTATGGGCATCCTCGTTTTCCATCTTGACCATCTTCTCCAATTTAGGGAAGTTCACCTCAGAATGGGTTGCTGTCTCATGTAGCCTGCACCAATTTGTAATAAAGTTGAGGTCGGCTACATTTGCAGTATGTGACCTCTCTTGATTTGCTTGATAGTCATGAGAAACTCCACCATTATTGGGCCCTATATTCCATTGCCTGTTGTTGTTAGCCCTTTGATTGTATCCTCTATTTTAGTTTTGGTACCCTCTTTGGTTATAATTGTTGTTATTCTGATAAGTACACTGGTTGCTGCCATTTTGATTAGGGTAATTCCCTTGATTTTGGGAAGGGTTCAACCGAAGCTGAGCCATGTTGATGGTAACTTGAGACATCATTTTCTTCAGGGTCTCTACCTCATTTGTAAGCTGGATTGTCTTCCCATTCTCCACATTCTTAGCAGTAGGTGGCTGATCACCGTGACTTGGTATTCCAATTTGGTTATGATAACCCTGGGAACTTTGAGGAACCTGTGATTGTTGAAAGAGATTAGAAGTTCCAGTGGCAAAGAATGGGACAGGTGGTTGGGTTTGCAATTCAGACATAGGCCCATAGTGGGAAGGAGACATCCTTAGGATAGTGTTGAATAGAGGAGTTGGGCTATGCATCTGGTATCCCATCGAAGGGAAACCTCCTCCCAGGCCTCCTTGTTGAGAATTGACTTGTTGTTGCAACTTGATAGCTAAATGATAGACTTTGGATAGAGAATCAATTTCAGCTGGTTGGTAAGTTCTTTGCAAAAACAAGCCAAGCAGGGGGTCTATAAATCTAAAGTAAGCTAAAATGGCACTATCTTCAGTGACTAAATAGGGATCTTGCAATCTCCTATACATTCGCTAAAATCTAGTATTGAACAAGGGCAAGGAATCACTTGGATCCTTCTTGATGGTAGCAAATTGATGATATAAAAGAGCCGGGTCCACATAAATTCTGAACTGATTAATGAAAGCATTTTCGAAGTGCATCCAACTCAGAATGGAGCCTTGGGGGAGATTAAGGTACCAATTGTAAGCCATATCCCCTAAGGAATAAGGAAACAACCTACAGACTACATCTTGGTGGGCTACCTGAGCTCTAGTACAAGCATCCTTGAAAGCCTGTATGTGCTCCTCAGCACTCTATGATTCACCATGAATATACTTAAGACTAAATTTCTCAGGGTTCTTAGGTAAGTCGTGAAAACCTCCAGGAATAGTCCCTAATGGAGAGGGATTATTCTGGAAGAATGCCATTGGTGGTGGTGGTTGAGCCAGTTGTTGTCTGGGTTGAACTAGATGTAATGACAATTGAGATGAATTGGCAGGTGGATTGATGGGTATCCACTGAGGTATTGGTGAAAAGCCTGGTGGAGTGAGTGGAGCTGATAAGGGTGGAATAATGGTTGCCCTAGCTCTATGATGCTTATGTCTTGTTGGGGTCTTGAGTTCTATGAAGGATGATGGATTCCCAGTTGATCAAAGAACTCTATGGGGCCTTTCTGAGGAAGATGACCCAACTTTATCCAGCTTGCCCTTCTAGGCCCTCCTTCTAGCGCCAGTTCCTATTGATGGCAATTTTGGCACCACAACAATGCAAACAAAATATTGCTACTCTACTTCTCCTGAAAGAGAAAGGAAACACATGGATGCCTTAGCTCCCAATTCCTAGCGCCAGTTCCTATTGATGGCAATTTTGGCACCACAACAATGCAAACAAAATATTGCTACTCTGCTTCTCCTGAAAGAGAAAGGAAACACATGGATGCCTTAGCTCCCAAGGTCTTGGTAGTTGGGTCTCAACTATGCTGATGTTACTCAGTGGCCAATGCAACAGTAATATTCAAGGGGCCTACTAGTGTTGGCCTTCTGGATTGTTCTAAGATCAAGTATGAAATAAAACCTATTCTAACCAAGGGTTTTAAAGAAATACAAAAAGATAGATCAGGGTTTTGAAATAGAAAAGAACAATAGTTCATCCAATTTAACCAGACTTATTGCCTTTCAAGGAATTTGTAAACTAAAACTAAAGAAAAAATTAACTAGTGATTAACACACAGTATCATTCATTCACAGTACTGATTTTTAACAACTGATTATAAACTACCATTTAAGAAAAACACAAAAGTGAAATTTCATTCCTTGAAAGCTTTCAAAATAAGATGATTAATTTTAGATAAATACCGTTCTGGAACACAATATGAAGTAGATTCAAATCTGGTTGCTTCTACTATGGGTTAGACAGATAAGCAACATTTACAAATCTGACACAATCACCAGTGTATAGAAAACCTGTGTCTTCAGACTGCTTCCATCTACACTAGGAGAGCTTAGGAAATACATTACCATCTATACTTAAATCTAACTGCTAACCAAGAAGACAAGAGAAGCTCTCATTACTGAGAATCAAGATGCAACTCGATCTCCTTCTGCTAGCTTACTAACTCCTAACAGTTCTAGCTCTAAGCAGTTCTCTCAAACCTAGAAGTTCTAATCTCTTCCTGTCTAACCCTAAAAATTATGGAACCCTTTACAAAGAGGCAAGAATGCCATATATACATCTCCCTGAGAAGAATGTCAGCGCCCATTTTTTAGGGTTTACAAAATATCTTGTTGTGTCAGGAAGTCGACGCCCAGACCTTTAACACAAGTCCATTTTTGCAATAAATCATAATCCTAGCTGTCTTATGTCAGTGAAGATAGTTCCCTAAGGTGCTCTATAGATCTTTTGCAGCCACCATCATAACTCCCATGCCTTCGTGTCCATTTTTGACCTCCAGCGGAGCTGCTTTGAGTGCCCTAAAATATCACCATTAAAGCCGAGCTACGCCTGTTAGCAGATCTCACAACTATCCCTGTGAGTCATGGTTTCTCTCATCTTTCTTTCGGCTTCCTTTCTATTCTAGAATCTCTACATATTCATTGACTATTTTTTGAAAACACTATCGGGTCTCCCTATGGATCTTTGCATTTTGGCCAAGCAGACCATCGCCACCTGCTCTCAGAAAGAATCCATCAGGTCACACCTCGTTAGTCCCCTCCATAGGAGTGGTCAATCAGTCAAAGGCCCCTCTTAGCTCCCCCCTGATTGGATGGTCAGTTGCTACGCAGAATCTCAAGCGGTCAAAAGGTGGTCCGCTTGGCAATCGCATGTCGGTGAGACACCCCTAGTGTCTCCCCGATGTGATTTCATATCAAAACAGTTATCTTCCTCGAGCTTCATATTGTCTGCCTCGTTGTGACTTACTTTCTTCGCTAAGACCTCTCAGTGAAGACATGATCCTTCACCGAGCTCCACTTCTTTCTTTCGGTGTGACCTCACTCATCAGCAAGACCCTGTGGTGAAAGTATAACCCTTCGCCGATGCTACTTCGTTCTATGTTGGGGAAACTTACTTTCTTTGCTGGGACCCTATACCGACATCACAACCTTCTGTCGATCCTTGTCATCAGCGTGACTTTGGATCATCGGTGAGACCTCCTGCTGAATTCATTTCCTTCTGCTAAATTCTGGTGTTGCCAAGACCCTCTTGCAGTCACACCGAAATGAAATCTTTTGTTATATGAGTTCCATTGTAACCTCCCCTTATCGGGAAGACGTCACACCCCTTTGCCTTGGTGAAAGCCTTACTAGCTCATCCCTTGTCACTGTAACATACTGATTCTCTCACCGAAGACACCCGATAGACCCCCCCCTTTGCATTGTGTTGGTGAGACATCAGGGTCTCGACAAGACTTCATCACGAATTCAATATCTCCCGCCAAAGTGCTTGATCTTTTTGCTAGTTGGTGAGCCATCTTTCCTCACCAAGACTTCTTAGTAGGGAGAGAACCTTATGGCGATACAAGAACCCATCTGAAGGCAGTCGGCAAGACCCATTAATTCTCTCACCAAAGACATCTTTGTCAGTGGGAGAATTCATAGTCACCGACTTCTTTTTGTTTCGGAATGACTTTCCATGGTCAAGGAGACATCACGGTGAACTCCCCTCTTTCGCCAAACTTTGCCATTGCCAAGACC
>VDFB02058242.1:585496728-585517070 GCA_007258455.2 Sequoia sempervirens
AAATTACTTTCAAACAAGCTATGGATGCTTGGAAAATATCTATCAAAGCATAATAGTAAGCAACAAGCTATGGTCTCATGGTTTTTTTTCACACAAAAATCAGTGTGATTTTATTCACATTTTTTCTTTTTTTTTTAAATGACATTCAAGTTTATGGTGATTTTTTTGTTTATATGATGATATGTGATATTCTAATCCTAATTCATGCTTCTAGGTTGCATAGATATATATTTTGTTTTTACATGTTTTTTGTACCAACGAACCCAAAACGAACTGAACCCCCCTCCAAATTTTTTTGGCCAAACTAGCTAACTGAACCCCCAGTCCTGAACCTCAAAACCTATTACAACACTCTTCATTTTGCTTGCAAAAACTTAATTAACCACCAAATTATGTTGCCCCTTGACTTTACCCACATTTACTCCCTCAAACCTCTCTTTTTCATTCAAAACCCCTATTTTCCCAACTAGGGCATGTCATGCCATAACATAATTTTGACCTCCCTTGTCCTTGCAGACCCTTTGAACACATCAAACTCCACAATCTCACCCTATTTCCAACCTATTCTAACTTATTTTCAAGCAATTTCTTCTTTTCACCTCTTCTAGCCTTGCTTTTAAGGGGCCTCAATTTTGAGTTTTCAACAGGAGCAGTGCTAGTAATTTCTTCCAATGCCCTTACTAATGCTATTTTCTTATTCCTACTCCCTATCCTACTTACATCAGGCCCATATCATCGAGAAACAACCTAAGCAATAGGTGGAATTTCCTATTTCAACATACTACACTCAAAACCTTAAGGGATTGATCCGCTTGAATGTAGCTCAAAGCGATTCTGCATGTTTGGGTGAGAAAGAGGACTATGCCTAGTGTGAAAATACCTATTCGAATGCATTGGAACAATCTGTTTGGTCACACAAATTGCAGAATGAAAGTTGCACCACTTTGCAACTTTCCACTGCTTCCATTTGACACTTTTTCCATCAACTAAAATCTGGACACCATGGAAAAACCACTCCGAGATAACAAAAACTGAGAGAGGTTATTGTAGAGGGGCCCAACATGATCACATGGGATCAGACAAGAAGTTTCTAAGCATCACGGTGTCCAAGTAACCTCATGCTGAAGTTTGCAACCATTTTTCCCTTTGGACCCTTAAGGGATCGATCCGGTTGAACATAGCTCGAAGCGATTCCGCATGTTTGGATGTGAAAGAGGACCATGCCTAGTGTAAATATGCCTATTTAGATGTGTTGGAATAGTTTGTTTGGTCACATGAGTTGTAGAACGAAAGTTGCACCATTTTGCAACTTTCCACTGCTTCCATTTGACACTTTTTTCATCAACTGAAACTTCAACACCACGGAAAAACAACTCTGAGATAATGTAAACCAAGAGAGGTTATTGTAGAGGGGCCCAACACAATTCCATAGGATTAGATGAGAAGTTTCTAATCATCACGGTGTCTGAGTAACCTCATGCTGAAGTTTGCAACCATTTTTCCCTTTGGACCCTTAAGGTATCGATCTGGTTGAACGTAGTTCAGAATGATTCCACATGTTTGGGTGCGAAAGAGGAGCATGCCTAGCATAAAAATTCCTATTCAAACGAATTGGAACAATCCGTTTGGTCACATGAGCTGCAGAACGAAAGTTACACCACTTTGCAACTTTTCACTGCTTTCATTTGACATTTTTTCCATCAACTGAAATTTGGACACCATGGGAAAAACACTCAGAGATAACGAAAATCAAAAGAGGTTATTGTATAGGGGCCCAATGCAATCCCATGGGATTAGATGAGAAGTTTCTAACCATCATGGTGTCTGAATAACTTCATGCTGAGGTTTGCAACCATTTTTCCCTTTGGACCCTTAAGGGATCGATCCGGTTGAACGTAGCTCAGAGTGATTCCGTGTGTTTGGGTGTGAAAGAAGACCATGTGTAGCATAAAAATTCCTATTCGGATGTGTTGGAACAGTTCGTTTGGTCACACGAGTTGTAGAATGAAAGTTGCACCACTTTGCAACTTTCCACTACTTCCATTTGACACTTATTTGATCAACTAAAACTTTGACACCACGGGAAAACCACTATGAGATAACATAAACCAAGAGAGGTTATTGTAGATGGGCCCAAAATGATCTCATAAGATCAAACGATAAGTTTCTAATCATCACGGTGTTCGAGTAACCTCATGCTGAAGTTTGTAGCCATTTTTCCCTTTGGACCCTTAAGGGATCGATCTGGTTGAACATAGTTTGGAGTGATTCCGCGTGTTTGGGTATGAAAGAGGACCATGCCTAGCATAAAAATTCCTATTCAGATGTGTTGGAACACTCTGCTTGGTCACACGAGTTGCAGAATGAAAGTTGTAGCACTTTGCAACTTTTCACTGCTTTCATTTGACAATTTTTTCATCAACTGATAACTGGACACCACGGGAAAACCACTCCAAGATAAAAAAAATGAGAGAGTTTATTTTAGAGGGGCCCAACATGATTCCATCAGATTAGATGAGAAGTTTCTAAGTGTCACGGTGTTCGAGTAACCTCATGCTGAAGTTTGCAGCCATTTTTCCCTTTGGACCCTTAAGGGATTGATCTAGTTGAACAAAGGGTCTATACTCTAAACTTATCCAAACCTTACCAAATATTGGGGAAAAAGTTCTAACGTGTAAAAAATTCAAAATCCACAATTAGATCTCAGTTATACGACTATACAATGGGTAAACCACAAAACCCTCTTTTGTAGCCTAAACCTTAAGGGTTTATTCAAAATGATACTTCCAAAGCTAACCACAACCTATAAATTACTCAAAAAAGTTTGTGATACCATACAAAAGCTCAAACAATCATAAAATAACACTTCCCTACACAAAAACATAATTTAACTCTTCAAAACCACCATTTTTCTTAAAGAAAACTTACTTTAACACATGTGTTTCACACCCATCTGACCTTTAGACCTCCCCAATACTAACACATCATTCCCACACCTTAATATTGTTAGTGCAGACCCATTCCTCAAGTTACAGAGGCTACCGAAAGAGGAATGGATCAAAAAGCCATTTTTATTGACTCAAAACCTTCAAATGTACAAGTTCGGGCCGATTTTAGTAAATTGATGATATTCTACTCCTTAGTTGCCTTGATGAACAAAACCTACTGAATGGTGCTCCTACACCAATCATACATCAAACTTCTTTTCCCTCCTAAAGTTTGGACCACATCCATTACCTCCACATAAAACTCAGCATCCTTGGTCTTCTTGGTTCCCATGCCTTGATATGGTTAGGAAAATGAAAATGAAGCAAAGTAATCATCTCCTTCTCCACTGACTGGAAGAGTGCATGCGTAATGTTTTGATACATGATATTAGCTCTCTTATCTACTCTCATGGTTGAATACCAAAATATAGTATGGTGGGCCTCCAAAGTTCCAGTCATCTTTCTTCCTCTTCCACCAAATGCTAGCCCGATCCACACGTCTGCTAGCCTAATTGACTTTGTTTTTGAAAGCTGAAGTTTCTCCTGAGTCACCAGTGTTGCTCTGTCTACCTTTTTAGACTCTTTCATTGCTACAGACCATCTCTAGGATTTAATCATTTGTACCACACATGGTTGATGTGCTTTGAATCCTTGCATCTAAAGGAAATTTCTTCAACATAAATACTCTCTCAAGGTTAACAATCATACATTGACCTTCTTGCCCATCTTAAAGTTTGGACCGCATCCACTACCTCCACATAAAATTAGACATCCTTGGTCTTCTTGGTTCCCATGCCTTGATATGGTTATGCAAATGAAAATGAAGCAAAGTAATCACCTCCTTCTCTGTTGGCTGGAAGAATGCATGCTTAATGTTTTGATACATGATATCAACTCTCTCTTCTGCTCTCATGGTTGAATATCGAAATATAGTATGGTGGGCCTCCAGAGTTTCAATCATCTTTCTTCCTCTTGCACCAAATGCTGGCTTGATCCACACATTTGCCAGCCTAATTGGCTTTGTTTTTTGAAAGCTAAACTTTCTCTTGAGTCACCAATGTAACTTTCTCTACCTTTTCAAACTCTTTCATTGCTACAAATCATCTTTGGGATTTAATCATCTATACCAAATGGTTGATGTGCTTTGAATAATCAGTAATAGTCTTCAAAATTGGCTACTAGTACAAGCTCATTATGCTTTCATAATACTTTATAACCATCGAGTTCATCCATTCCTTGATGCCATCAAGTGAAGATTGAGGAATGGCGTCAATGCGGAGTACATCCTGCTTGAAGTCTTTGAAAGCAATAGCCATATCAAATTCCTTTTTCCCAAGTCCTACTCTCTCAAAGTTAACAATCTCAATCTCACTAATAGCGATTACTACTAAGAAAGGTAATTCCACTAACTCTACCAATCAGTTTACCATAAGAATAATAAAAGAAGAGGGTTTGAAAGGAACTCCATGAAAACCAAGCTCTCTAAATGGTACATATCAAAGTCTAGTTCAAAATATTTTAGATGAGGCTGCTCCCATAGCTCTCTTATTCGCTTGACAAAACCTTGACACTCTGTATTGATTTTATTTTTCCTGTCCCTCTCTTGTTGCTCTTCCTCAATTTCATCAAGATCATACATTGACCTTCTTGACCCTCCTAAAATTTGGACCACATCCATTACCTCCACATAAAACTAGAAATCCTTGGTCTTCTTGGTTCCCATGCCTTGATATGCTTATGCAAATGAAAATGAAGAAAAGTAATCATCTCCTTCTCCATTGGTTGGAATAATGCATGCTTAATGTTTTGATACATGATATCAGATCTCTCTTCTACTATCATGGTTCAATACCAAAATATAGTATGGTGGGCCTCTAGAGTTCCAATCATCTTTCTTCCTCTTCCACCAAATGCTAGCTCGATCCAGATGTCTGCCAACCTAATTGACTTTGTTTTTGAAAGCTGAATGGTGCAGGAGCACCCACACCTCACCCTCAATTTGCGATTATTTGATGGTAAATTGGGAGCACAGTTGGTAAATGTTAGTATGTTGAGGTATTTTTGTCTTGAATAAGGTCTAATAGACCAATCTATTTTGATACACCTTTGGTTCTTTTAGTGAAAGGAAAATCTATTTTTCTCTATTCAGCCTGTACAGACCAGCAGGGTCTGAGTTTATTTTAATTTTTGTGATGGAGCCCTTCCTCCTACTGTGGTGAATTGTGACTTAGAGGAAAGGTTTAAAATGTGTTGTTTTCAAGTTTCCTTAACTCTTTTAATAATGGTAAGGCATTTATAGGGCTGGTGATGTTGTTTCAGGTTGAGAATGTCAAATTTTGGCTTGAAATGGAGGAACCAAAGTGATGTTTTTGAGATCTACTAAGTATAAAGGCTAGGTGAAGGTTTATTATGTGTGTGAAGACCCTACAAAACTTGTTTGATGCTTTGGTGAGGTCTTGAAGGCCTTGGAGTTGTGAGATGCTAAAAACCCTACATATTTGTTAGAAAATTGAGGGTTTTAATCAATTATGGCTTAGAGGTTCAGTGATTTTCTAAAACCTATGGAATTGGGAGTTTTGTGACCTATTTTATGACTTTACAAGAGCTTGTGGGGTTACAAGAAGTTTAAAGAGCAGTTTGTTTGTAAAATAGGGCTAATTTTGTAGCCTTTTTGCAGGGTAGTTTGAAGGATCTCCAAGAAATTGCAAAGAAACCTTGTATGTTTGGCTTGGGAATGGTGTCGGGAGTTTGAGTAGATGCTATATTGATGATGATATGGTCCTTGAGAGGCATTCTCTAAAATTTAAGCCAAATTGTTTAGTTTCGAAGCATTTTTGTTGGTAGTTGTTCCAAGATGGCCAAATGAAATAACAAAGGTTGTTGATTTACAAAATCTAATTTGTTTGAGTCTTCTCCACCTTGACTCTGCATCACTAAAGTTTATCCTAAGTCACTAGTGTAGCTCTCTCTGCCTTTTCAGACTCTTTCATTGCTATAGATTGTCTCTAGGATTTAATCATTTATACCACATGGTTGATGTGCTTTGAATCCTTGCATCTAAAGGAAATTTCATCAACATAAATAATGCTACTCTCTAAAGGTTAACAATCTCAATCTCACTAATAGTACATTTACAACCATATTCAAACATTTTCCTTCAAAAGGCTACAAATTCAAATATTGACTTAAATAGCCTTCAAGAGGATTTAAATAGCCTTTACAAATGATTCTACATCTTTCCAATCATGCCTAAATGTTCTTTTTGTAACTAACATGACTTATTACATTATAAATCAATTGTGGATGAGTTATGACCTTATTCAATTGACAAAAATCAAAACACAAAACTAACTTAAAAGATTTCCGTGAACTAAATTTGCTCAATAACCTTGGTGCCCTTACACCAAATTTCATTATTTCAGTAAATGTCATTACAAGTAAATCTCATTACAATATAATGCCTTAGGTACTCTGTTCTCATAGATATTTTACAATGTCATTCATACATTTGAGATTCTCTTATAATGTCTACATCATACGTTCTCATTTAGAGGTTAACTTCAAATGAGAAACTTGGGATTCCCTCACAAAGCTTCACACACTCTTTTATAATGGCTTGAAATCAAAATTGAGATTTGTCAAGATCATCAAAATAAGGATGTTGCATTGCTTTTTTGGCTAAGATTCTCTTTGATGGCTCCAAAATCAGCATTTTCTGCAAGGAGAGACCAATCAATTTTTACTAGTTTAGTTACAGATAGGCAAAGTAAAAGAATAAAAAGAAACAACTCATGGCCAAAATGGAAATGAAATGAAAATAGATGGAAGGAACTTACAGATAGGAATGAAAGTCTCTCAAATTAGTCACTCTTGCTCATACATATTCACTACGAGTTCCAAGATACCTATTGCACACAACACCTCTCATGAATCTAGAATATCTTGAAATTTGAGATGCTCCTATAATGTCTACATCATAGGTGCTCACAATAAGGTTAACTTCAAATGAATAACTTGAAATTCCATCACCAAGCTTCGTACACACTTTTGTAATGGCTGAAAATCATAATTGAGATTTGGCTTCATAATCAAAATAGGGATGTTGCATTGCTTTTATGCTTGAGATTCTCTTGGATGGCTCATAAATCTGCATTTTCTACAAGGGGACACCATTCAATGTTTACCAGGTTACTTATAGATACACAAAGTAAAATAAGATATGATAGAATTGGCATCAAACAAATTAACGTGGATACAAGTATAAATTAATAAGAGCCATTGTGCATATACTTAAAAATTAATCTAATGAACCATTTGGATCTGCTCTACTCTTTATTGTGTGAAGTGTTGCCTCATGGTCAGACTCATGTACCTTCCACAAGGTCTTGTTTAAAGGTCTGCCCCCATATTTTCTCAAATGAACATTTGATTCCACAGCAAGGTTCGAGTAATGAAGAATCTTACGATGTGTGTCAAAGTCCTCAAACAACCAATGTTTAACACTCTTATGTGGGTACCTTCTAAGCCATGTTCCAATAACAACAACTGAGCCTGTAGGGTATTCAATGTTTTCTCCATCTATAACTAGGGCTTCCAATTTCTTTTTAGCCTCAACACAACGACACAAGTAATAGTCTGTTCCCTCTTCATTTTATTCATCTGCAATATCTGCATAAACATGCCCTGCATTGATATGTGCATAAAATCACTCAAAGTTAGTCAACATTACGAATATAGTACAAAGTAAGATAAAAATATGGAATTTGAAAAACTAAGCAAGTAGATATATTACCTAGTTGAACTAGATCTGATATGTGGTCAAAGTTGACTGATGATTCCATTTGTGTTAGTTCCAATGTTGTCAGAGGGTGATATGTGTGAAGTGGGGTAAGATAACTTGTCAACCATTTGTCAACCCACTCCCCTGACTCACAATCATTCTAGGCTTTAATTGTACCTGAAGAACAAAAGCATGCCATCTTACATGTATCGATACTCCATGAACTTGCATTTGAGCTAAGGAAAGAGTGTAGCTCACTTGATCCTGTTAGTGTACAACAATCCTCATATGGTGCAATGTTAGTATAATCCATCAACCAAAAAAATCTACGAACTAAAGACATACCTTCATTACCTGGACCCATCGAAGCATTACACCACTCGATGATTGAACTTGCATCTATCAACTTTTCACTGTCTTTATACTTTAACTCTTCTCATGCTAATGCTCTTTTCATGCATGCTCCTGCACAATCATGCTCCCCCTTTCCATACCTAGCCTCACAAAAGTTCCACATATGCTGAACACCTATAGTGAGATACATCCTACACAACCAGTAGAACATGCACACGCTCTTGAATTATGCTGCACAGTTATCTGACCATATTATATGCCGACATTATGCTATGCCCCTCTAAACCAAATCACTATAGAACATCTGGAAGAAACCTTGCACGAGCTCTAGAGAATGTGTGCTATCATCACTAATATAAAAGTGATACTCCCTCAATACCTTCCTTTGGTCCTTTGTACTATCAGCTGCATGAATGAATGCTGCGTGCACAAATATTGAAACATGTGTGGAGTTGTAATACTGTGACTGCACCTCACACTATGGCTATAGAGTGTAGTTCTCTAAAAATTCAATCACTGATACTATGCTGCCAATTGGAAAGGTGTCCTTGCATAGATTGAATTGTGTGTCCAGCCATCGGGCTCTATGGGTATGCCTTGCATACTCATACACTAGATTCTCATGAAACATGGACATAAATTGATACACTAGAATCTTCTCAATAACCAAATCACACCTTTTTTATTGAGACCCATCTTTTGTAGCATATGCCACTATTTTATACTTCCCAAAATCTACTAGTTTATGCCCCACCTCATCTGTGCTTTCCATATGTTCACATACTCGCATTCATTACAAGCCACCACAACGCTCGCATGAACCATCCAAGCATGTTCTCCTATAGAATATTTGGCCATCCTCTATTTGATATAATTTTTTTGCTAAGAACTCTCTTGAATATTTTGGTGGGGCTTCTATGACACAATCCTACAAAACATCATTAGTATGCAAATCTAAACATATAGAACGATAAACATCATAATGGTTAGTGAATTCAATATGCAGTCTACAACAAGAAGTAGTGTGTGTGTGTGATTTATCTTGACATAAAAAGGTTTAAGCATTTCAAAGAATCTTTGAGAAATACTAATTTGAGGATAAGCATTTTGAAATTTATGAAAAAATTGGGTTTGAGTCGTATCCAAAAAATGCTTTGGATGTGGCTCACGGTTTCGACTATCGATTCTCCTTCTTACGACATCCCTTTGATTCAAAGATGGCCTTGTAATATTCTTCTAATAATATTCAATTAGTGTTCTCAATGCTTCAACAACTTTTCTATCTTTATTTGGCAGTCTTCCTGAGAATGCTCATAATTCATTTGAATTGGTGTCCTCAATTCTTTTCCGCGTTTGAACGACTCTTGATAAAGTTTTTCTACTAATTCTGATTTGTTCACTTGTCTTTTTAATGATACGAGATCTCTTTATTTGATAGCTTACCAAAGTCGATGTAATGACACATCATGTGACATTACTATCCTTTGAGCGTGAGGTCTTACCCACACTCTCATAAGAATCCATTAGATTCTTCACGATAGTGTTTTCACTTGATGCATTCAATGTTCTCAACCCAAGAGTCTTCATGATGTTTCTATAATTTAAAACCCGCATCATTTGAAAAAATGGTTGACATCTTCCAGTCTCATTTAGCCTTTCAAAGAACATTTTCCAAATCTTATCAGCATATCTTGTACAAGTGCATTATGGAATCTTACCTTCCATGTGCTACAAAATCCTCATCAATATTAATCAAAAACTTTGGCTTTCTACGCAAAATTCTAGGTGGTGTTCTCTTAGGCACATACATCTCAACATTAAAAATTTCATCAATATTTAATTGAGGTGGGTTAGATTGCGTACCTTTGACTGAGGGTGGAATAGAATACATACCTTGAGGTTCATGTGGGGATGATGGAATACCTTGTTCATCAAATCTGAGTGATGTTGTACTCTCAACTTCATATGTGGTGGATGGTGTCCAACCATACTCACTTGTGGTAGATGGCATCCCTACATATTCACTTGTGCTTAATGGTGTGCCTTCCTATTCACTTACAATAGAGGGTGTGTCTCCAAGTATGGTATCTGCATCTCCCTTAGCATGACTCTTTCACATTCATGCCCTTTGTGCTGCCAATTTCTTTTCTCTTTTTGATGGTTGAGGTTCCTCTTCAATTGGCTTGTTTTCGTCAATTGTTCCCAATTTATTTTTTTCATAATGTTCCCTCATCCATTTTTTCTCTTTATCTCTAAAGGCTTGGAGCTGATCATCTGTTAGTTTTTTCCTTTTAACAGTTCATTTCTTTGGCATGGAGAATAATTTTACCTGTGCAAAAAGTACTAAGTCAAGTCAAATTAACTAATAGTGAAGGGTTGTAAAAGTCTATTAAAGAGGGAGACCAACAGTCACCTCTTTCAAATGTTAGTTTTTGAAGTTGAAGTGGTTTGTTTTCAAGTATGATATTGTGAAAGATGGAATCAAGTTCAAGCTAACCCCATTGCAGGGAGATGATAGGGAACAAGACAAAATGACAAGGATAGTGATGATGGGAAGGAAGGAGTTCCTCAAGCATGAGGAAGATAAACATGGTGAAGGTGCAACTACTTACAAAAAGAAAAGAGTTGAGGTAGCAAAATTAGACAAAGGAGTAATGTTAGAAAGGAAAAAGGATGGAGAAATAGTGATAAGAGAAAGGGAATCCTTTATACAAGATCTAGACATGTTTGGAAAGCAGGTTGGAGACAAGAAAAGGATTGATTTCAGTCAAGAAAAGGTAGGAACAGGTGTAGGACAGTCTAATACTATAAAAAAATAGGTATGTAGACCTGATGAAAAGAAATGTGAGGTGAAGAACCTTGGCACAAAGACCTTAATGCAAGGAAAAGGAAAGGTAAGTGGAGACAAGATGGAGAAGAGGCGAGAATGGCCTAGTAAGGTCATGGTGGAAGAGATGGATTGTCCAATGAAAGGGCAAGATGGAAATCAACAAACTGATGACAAAGAATATGGAAGACCACATGATGAGAAGGTCTCAGAGGCAAAGGGAAAGAAGGCAGAAGTAAAAGGGTGTGGATGGATTGAGGAAAGCCATGAAGGGCTTGTCAAGAATAAATAAATAATGATAGGAGCAGTGTTGTGTCCCTTGCAGATAAAGAGAGACAAGGAGTAGACAAGCATTATAGAAATAGTGACATTTAAATCAGAAGATACAGAGGTAAAGGGAGATTCGATTCAAAGTCTAGATGCAAAGAACCCATGTAGGGGGCAAGAAAAAGAAGACAAGAATTTTTTTTTGATGTAGGTCATAAAAATGGAAGTTGCAAAGAGCCTAGATAAAAGGCCAGTGGAAGAATGTATGACAGTTAAGGATAAAGATAAGTGTGTGGAAAGCATGGTAGATGTAGTAAGTGGTCCACTAAAGGGACAAGAAGATAAAGAGCCTGAAAATAGAGTGTTGGAAAAGAGGTCAGTGGAGGATAAAAGATAAGAGGATGTGATGCATCAAGTGGAATGGAAAAAAGCAAAGGAAAAATTTGAGACAAAGTTTGTAGAAGGCGCAGTCACCATAAAAGGTGAAATTGAAAATACAAAGTGTTTGAATGACTCAAAGATGGAAGAGACTAAGGAAGAGATGTTGATAAAGGTTGGCCAAGTGAAGGCTAGAGGAAAGGTGAGAGTGGGATCTCCAAATGAAATGTGGAAGAAAGAAAAAGATGAGGCTAGGAAAGTGGATGGTCCTAGATGGGTAAGAATACTAATGTGGAAATTGTATGCAGTTGTGGCAATGGTTCCTAGATTGGAGAACTTGATGTAGATGGTGAAGAGGATGGATAAGAGGAAAAGAGTGAAGGGAGTGCTTTATTAATTCTTTTTTTTGATGATCATGTTGATGGAGGTGAAGCCAAGGGTGAAAAATAAAAGAAGGACAAAGAGTGGACTGTTTGGAAGTAAGTGACACCATGGAACAAGTTAGGAGCAATTGGATGCAGCCATGGATGATAGGACATAGTAGGAAGGTGCAGGTTCAAGGTGATTAGTCAAGAGAGGAATTGTTTTGCAAGGACAAGGACAAGCCTAAGGTGAAGATGAAGGCAAGAGGGAGAAATGGCATGAACAAGGAGGATCATCAAAGATTTGTTGTAGGTCAAGGTGTTGCAGAATTCCAAGAGACTTGGAAAGCTTTCATGGCCGAATGTATGGTGTAGGAGCACCAAGGACAGCTAGGACCATTAGGTGGTCAAATGATGAATTTTTTATTTGTAATCATGAGTGTGATGTAATAAGGTCTCAAAAGACCATTAGGAAGAGTTTTGAGTCATGTTAGGTTGATAGGTTTATGAAGTTGCCATGTCTTAGCAAATGTTGTCAATATGATGGAATGGAGCCTTCAATGGAATAAACATAAAATACCTATAAGACAAAAATTTAAAGGTCAAATTAGTGTGATGAGGCCATCATAAGGCCATTAGAATAGGTTGAAAGTCAGTTTTAGTGTCAAAAAGTGAAAAAATTGCAAAAAAAGAAAAAAAATGCGAAGTTGCACTAAAAAAGGGAATTGAAAGGTCAAGTTGGTAAAGGGAAGTTATAAGGTGGTTTTAGGTGGTTTTAGAGGTTGGAGTTACTTTAAAAAATTCCATGTAAACGTTGGAGGGAGGTTGGCATGAATCCATTTGAAAATTTGAATGGAATCTTTTGCTGTTTCCATGTTTTTCCCTGTTTTTTTGAACTTTGTTGGCAATAAACAGTTTGTACAGTGAATATTGTGGCATGGAATGAATTGGAAATGATAATTGAGTGAGTATACTATGATTTCCATCAGATTGGAGGCTTAACCATTTAGTTTTGTGGGTTTTAGAGTATATTTTCAAAGACTACCTTTGTAACTTAGAAATTAAGGGTTTGAGAGTACAAAGAATGCAAGCTTGATCCATTCCACCTTCTGTAGGTATTGTAACTCAGTGGAATGGATCATAATAGATAGGGTTAAATGTTTGGGGGTCTATTTTGTGTAGGTGTTTTCATTTGAGTGAATAGGAGTGATGCCTAGGGCTGGAAAAGTGAAATTTCCTTGTGAATTTGAAGGCCAGATGGTGGGGTTTGTCAAAATGATGAAGAACTTGTTGATCTAATGAAATTTTAAGTTTATGTAGGGTATTTGGAAGGTGTTTTATGCTTTGTGGGGGTCTGGAAAGGCTTGGGAATATGACTTTCAATAAACCCTTGGGTTTTAGCATGTAAAAGGAGGGTTTGCTGAGATAACACTTTAGAATGTTTGTGTCTGGGAACTAACCATGGATTTTGTTGTTTTAGAACATATCAAATGACTATCCATTGGTTTGGAGTAAGAACAGAGTCTTTAAGAGGGACCTCCTTTGTAAAATGGGGCTAATCTAGTAGCCTTTGGGCAGGGTAACCTATTGAAACTCCATATTGTTGCAAGGGAACCTTATGTGATTTGTTGGGCATTATACTTGGGGTATAAGTGGATGCTAAATGGATGATGTGTTGGACCTTTTATGGCCTTCTCTAAAAGATAGGTCCATTGGATGAATTTTGAGACCTAGAAAGCAAAGGATATTGTTTTGGGTAGCTTGGGAGAATGAAGTTTTGAAGGTTGTTTCTTTGCATGCATTTGATCAAATTGGGTTGGTTGTTGTGTTGCCCCACCTTGTCTGGATCAGTACTTGAATTGACATTAGGTTTCTATGAGTTAATCTTCACCTTGGCTCTGCATCAGGAAGGCCTTGGAGTTGTGAAATATAGAAAACCCTAGATATTTATGAGCAAATTGAGGGTTTTTGTATTGGAAACCTATTTGAGCATGCATTAGGAGTATATTTCAATTTTTTAGAGACATGTATGGGAAATTTGGTAGCATAGACAAGGCAATCAGCTGGTTTGTATAACTGTTTGAAAAAATACCTCAATGAAAGATTTGGAAGCATACACAAAGAAAGTCAATTGTTAAATTTAACAAAATGCCTCAAAGAGATGTGGTTTAAAAATGTAATAGGAAAGTGTATAGAGTTGTGTAATTTAAAATGTCTATTGACAACCTAAGGTTGTAACATGACAAACAAACAATTTGATCAACATGGAATAAGAAAAACAACAAAAATGAAAGCAAGCCATAATAGAATGAAAGAAAATGTACAAAGACTTCACATACCTAAAAAACCAAAGTTTCAAATGGAGTTCTACCCGATTATGTAGCCTTTGCTTCTTCTTTCCTCAAATTCCTCAAAAAATTGACTTTTTCAAAAGCTTGTTCCCCTCCAAACTTCAATATTATATCAGTTATCACTGCAATTCAAACTTGAATTCATATTACATGCCTTCCAACATGAAAAATCTGCTATTTCATGCAAAGGTGATGGAAATATCATGAAAAAGGTGGTGGAATCTAAATATCATGCATGCACACTTCACTCAATCACCAAAAAGCTACTTTTTGTTGGAGCACGCACAACTAGGAGAATATGTAGAATGTGGGCTGACATCATGGGTATATTGTGTTTTCTAACCATTTTTAGTGCAAGAAATAACACACCACATTATAACATGCTCGCTTATTTCTCACTAAATGGCCATCTCTCTATTTATCAATAACGCACTCATGTTATAATAAATTTATGGCGGGAAGATTTTCCCAATTTTACGACTCATTCTCCACCATATTTTATTCCACTTATTCCACCCCACTTTCCTCACCTCTCTCTCCTCTCGAGTCTTCGATTTCTCTCCCATTTCTCGACCTCCCACCTCTCTCCACTTCCATCTCACATCTCTAACTTTTTCCTTACACTTTACGACATTTTCCTGTCTCCTTTAGGATGATGATCCTAATTATTTGGTTAATTAATTAAGTTACCTTTTATCTCTTTTTCACTTAAGCTAACTTTAGGTGCATAATAATTAATTATTTTATTAATTATTAATGTGCAAGCCTAGGGTTTTTCTTTTTTAGGTTTTTTACCTAAAGAAGGTTGTAATCTTTTCTTTTGTAAATGAATTCTTTTACATTGGAAATATTGAGCTATTTTTTCCTGTGTTGTTTCTCTTTGCATCTCCCTGTAACAGGTGTTTTAGCTTGCAAAGATTTTTGTGTTCCTTCATGGTATCAGAGCCCAAGGTCTAAAGCTCCCTGTTCTTGTTTTTGAGATTTGGCATTAGAAACTTGGATTAAAAAAAAACTAGGTGAATAAAAATACAAAGAGGTTCTTAAAAAATATATATTTTTTTGTGGGTTTACACTCATGGTACGCAAGGTACCACTGGACCTGCAAGTACTACATGTACTACAGGCGGTAGTGCTCTTCTCGTCTTCGGCACCCTGCATTTTTTTGACTGTTTGTCGGCTGCTACACCCTACATTTTTCTGGCCGTCCGTCAGTTGCCGCGCCCTACATTTTTCCCATTGCCCCGTCGCCGCCGCCGCTAGTTCTTCAACCACCCATCACCGCCTCCGCCCCTGGTTGGGCTGTCACCAACCTCCACCCCTGGTTGGGCCATCGTCGTGGCCTGGTTTCTTTCCCTGGTGCCCTCCGCCCTCGCCGAGCTCACCACCACCACTGTGGCCTAATTTCTTTCCCTGACGCCCTCCACCCTCATCGAGCTCATCGCCGCCACCGCCTAGTTTCTTTTCCTGGTGCCCTCCACCCTCGTTGAGATCACCACGGTGGCGGTAGCTTGGTTTCTTTCCTCGGTCGCTGCTCACTGCCGTTGGGTTTCTTCGGCCGCTGCCTGAGCTCCCAAGCTTGCCGAGCTCCCGCCCGCCGCCCGAGCTCCTGCCATTGCCTTGCTCGTCAAGCTCCTGGCTAGCTGAGATCCTAGCTTGCTAGACCTACCACTAGCCCCCTAGTCGCTCAGCGGACCAGTGGCTCATTTTTTTTAGCCCCGAGGGCTTAAAGGAGGCAGATTTGTGCCTTTTGAGGAGACTTCATGAAATCAGGTCTACACTCGGCATACGGTCTCCATATTTTTCAAACGAGATACCATTGGAAAGCTACTTCCATGTTAGACGTTGTGGTATGAGTAATTTTTTCCAAATTTTCTATTTGACTATATTTTTTTCCAGTCAAAGTGGGTTCTTCTTTCTGCACTTTCGAGGCCATAAAAGGTGCAAATGGACTTCGTTTTTCAAAAATGAATAGGCATTGGAAAGCTCTTAGCCTGCTCTATACAGATATGTGATCCTTTTTCTAAAAATTTTCTTCAAGTACATGAGAATTTTTTTTGAAGCTTTTTTTCTTATTCATTACTTCCTCTTTCTTAGTTTCTACTAGGGTTTGGGTTTATCTCTTGTGGGGGGTGTTTTTTTTTTGCTTTTTGTCATTTATTTTAGAAAACCAAAACACCAAAAACTGTCAAAACAATCAAACCCTTCTGCATCTTCTGTCTATTCTTAAATATCACATAATAATAAAAAACACCAGCAGGTACAAGTACATGTACATGTACAGGTACAGGTGCAGGGTTTCATGGTAGACTCCTCAGTTGAGTTACTCACATCACACAACTATCACACCTAGAATTCTCGCATGACGAGGCTTCTCAGGTCACGAGGGTTGTGGTATTATCTAGATGAGGTTCAACCTTAGTTGCAGCGTCTTTTTGAGATTCTTTAGCCCATGAACAAGATGGATGAAGCTCTAGGTTTGCTATCTCTACACATTTCAGACAGTCTTCTATTTCACCTTGATGCTTTGCTCACTCCTCGAGCCATTTGGTTGAAGTTTGAGACACTTTTTGGGACCATTAATGAGTTTCAAGCATTACAGATTGAGGCAAAGCTAACTTCACTGTTACCTGAATCATTTCCCACTATTGAGGATTTTTTGACCAAGTTCAAAACAATCCGCAATATTTTACAAGGTTGTGGCAAGAATAAGTCAGACACACAGTGCATTTACTTGATCCTTTCGAAGCTTTGTGGTCCATTTCAGATATTTGCTTCTTCATTCTATTCCACCATGGATGGCCTAGGTGCTCATTTTACCATGCCTACCTTTGATGTGTTTTGTGAGTGTTTGTCTTGTGAGCAGTCACACCTTTCTTAGATTGATATTCTCTCAGGATCAAAGAACAAAGCATTGGTTGCTTAGTCATCTAAGGAGAAACAGAAGCAGAAACCGAAGCCCAAGAAAGATTCTGCAGGCAATGAGCATTCTTCCAAACCACCACTTAATCCGAAACAGGGGAAATCTTTGAAGTCTGGTGAGTCTTCCTCCAAGACTAAGAAGAAATCAGGAGACACTTGTAGCTTCTATGGCAAGGAAGGACATCCAGTTTCCATGTGTTGGAAATGATTAGAGGCTTTAGAGGAAGCCCTACAGCAGCATCACATCTCCTCACCTTAGTCGTCTTCTCCTTCCACAGGGAAAGGTCATGCTCTCACTACTCGAGCATTGACCTATGGGTCCACTTAGATTTTAGATTCTAGTGCTTCTCACCATATGACTCACACTCAGTAGTTGGTCACTTCTCTTGCCTCTTGTGGTACTTCACAAATTGTAGTGGGTGACTCTACACAACTTTCAGTCTTGGGTTCAAGTTCTGTCTCTTGGGATGGGGGTACTCTATAGGATGTTCTGGTTGCTCCTAACATCTCGAAAAACCTCCTGTCCATTTATCAAATTTTCCATTCTGGCTCTAGTAAGATAGTTGAGTTCTCACCACATCATGTGATTATTCGAGACCTCCATGCTTCTGATTTGGTTGTGGCTACTGGGTATGTTGACACTACATCTTGTCTTTACAGATTTGATGGATTTGAGCCTTCTGAGGGTATGGGTTCATCTCTTATAGCACATGCAAATTCTATGAGTAAGCTTTGGCATGAGCGTTTGGGCATGTCAATTACAGATATCTTCAGTAGATGAGTACACAGGCACTTGTTCTTGGTCTTCCACAGATTTCCTGCACAGACGGTGTTTGTCATGGTTGTGTGCTTGGAAAGAATCACAGGGATCCCTTTCTGAAGGGAAGCACCACTCGTGCTTTGGCACCCTTGGAGTTGATTCATAGTGACCTCATGTCATTTCCCACTCCTTTTTCTGGGGCCAAGTATGTACTCACATTCATTGATGACTTCTCCAGACGCACATGGGTGTACTTTCTTAAGTACAAATCTGATGTCTTTGATTCCTTTCAAATCTTCAAGACATTTTTAGAGAAGCAGTTTGGCCTTTCTATTCGGTGGATACGTACAAATAATGGGAGGGAGTATGTGAATCAGGCTTTCAGAGATTTTTGCACTGAGCATGGTTTGCCGCATCAGTTTACTGTTCCCTACACCCCTCAGTAGAATGGTGTCACTAAGAGAAAGAACATGACTTTACGAGAGATGGAAAATTGTATGATTCAGTCCAGGTCCATGGATCTATCTTTTTGGGATGAGGTAGTTAATTGTGCCAACTATATTCAGAATCGGATGCCTCACAAGGCGATTCGACATATGAATCCTGATGAGGCTTGGTCTCATGACAAGCCTAATGTTTCATCATTTCGAGTATTTGGTAGTGAGGCATGGGAATTTATTCCTGATGCTCAGAGGAGAGCCATGGAGCAGAAGAGTCGACCCCTCATTTTTGTCAGCTAATGTGAGGATGTTAAGGTGTACAGGTTGTTTGATCCTGATTCCAAAGAGGTCTTGTTTCAATGGGATGTCCAGTTTGATGAGTGCCTTCCCACAGTGGATACCCTATCTCCAGTGTCTAATTAATTACCTACTCCTCACACTGCAGCTCTTCAGGATTATGTTGAGGATGATTCTAATGAGGATGCTGATGATCCCCAATCTCCACCTCCACTTTCTCCACCTCAGATGCCCAAATGGGATCGCTTTACTGTTGAGGCCGCAGGATCTATGGCAGGTGATCCTTCAAACACCCGTTGCACCTATTCTTATACTGCGATTTCTAGTCTTTTGAGTCATGCTCTTTCAGAGGATCCTTAGAAGTTTTCAGAGGTGACAGGTCACCCTAAGTGGGATAGTGCTATGGAGGAGTATTCTTCTTTGATGAGGAATAGTACTTGGGATCTCTGTCCTCTTCCTAAGGGTAGAAAGATGGTTTGGTGCCGATGGTTGTATCGCACCAAGTATACTGCTGATGGTTCTATTGATAAGTACAAAGCACGTCTTGTTGCGAAGGGTTTCTCGCAGGTTGAGGGTATTGATTACTCTGAGACATTTTCCCTTGTCGCCAAGATGAATTCTATTCACTTTTTACTATCACTTGTAGCTTCTAGGGTCTAGTCCATTTATCAGATGGATGTGAAGAGTGCATTCTTGCATGGTGACCTACAGGAGGAGATCTATATGGAGCAGCCTCAGGGATTTGTTCAGGATGCTTATTTGGTTTGCAGACTTCGGCGTTCATTACATGGTTTGAAACAGGCCCCTCAGGCTTGGTAGGAGAAGATGGGCTCTTTTTTTCTCTCTGCTAGTTTCACACACTGTCATTCTGATCCTACCGTCTATATTCAGAATCTTGAGGGTGAGATTTTGATTCTTGTGCTATATGTTGATGATCTCCTCATCACAGGTAGCTGATCCTCTATGATTTAGCATGCTCAACGAGCTTTGATGGAGCCGTTTGAGTTGATAGATCTTGTTCTTCTGCACTATTTTCTTGGTTTTTAGGTGATTTAGTCTTCTAATGGGATCTCCATTTAACAACAGAAGTATGCTCTTGATATGCTTCAGCACTTTGGCATGCTTGATTGCAAGCCTGCCCCCACACCTTTTCAGTTAGGGGTTGTTTTGACTCCTGCTTGCCCCACTCCTTCCGTAGATTCTACACTTTATAGGAAGTTGGTTGGCAGTTTGTTGTACCTGACTCACACTCATCTTGATCTTTCCTTTGTGGTTGGCCTTGTCTCTCGATTCTCCCATGATACTCATGAGAGTCATTGGCAATCTAGAAAATGTATTTTGAGGTACATTCAGGGCACCCTTTTTTATGGCATTCACTACACATCAAGGAATCCTCACATTGTTGGCTACACTGACTCAAATTGGGTTGGTGATGTCAATGATCAGAAGTCTACTTCTGGCTTTGTTTTCTATCTTGGCTTTGGTCCTATCACATGGTCTTGCAAGAAGCATACTGCTCATGCATTATCATCTACAGAGGCTGAGTACCAAGCTACTGTGCTCGTTGGTCAGGAGATTTTATGGCTTCAACAATTGATGAATGAATTTGGTTTTCCTCCT
>VDFB02058242.1:585517170-585531249 GCA_007258455.2 Sequoia sempervirens
AAGTATCCTATATGTATACAGTAATCCTATTTGGATTAAATAATTCCCCTACGGTATTTATTCAGATAATGATCAACACTTTTAAATATTTTATTCATGATTTCCTAGAATTATGCTTGGATGAATGAACTATCTATGGGCTAGTAAAATATCATGTATAGGTCCTCTAGATGATGTTAAACTGGTGCAAAGGTATGAAGATATCTCTAAACTTGAAGAAATGTACCTATGAAACTCTTTGTTGAATACCCAAGATACTGAGAGGGGGGGTGACTTAGTATCTTCTTAAACTTATTGAACAAATACCATCCAATTACTTCAATGCATATAATAGTAAATATAAGTAAGAGAATTAATAGAACATGAAAGCACACAACACATGAACACTAGAATTTTTATGTGGAAAACCCAAAATGGGAAAAACCATGGCGAGGGTTAGCTCACAATATAGTATAACTAATTATAAGATATTAAAAAAGGGTGCCTCATTGTCGAGACTCACTGTCTAAAATGGGAGGCTCACTGCCTATAGAGATACAATGAAAAATAGTTTACAACAAAAAAATGAATTGATAAAGTACACCTAACAAGTGTTGATTTAGTTCCTTTGATGCTCAATAAATTTACTTAACACACTTCATCATTTTCACCCACTTTGCTTTATACTTCTCTTCAACAATGTCAAAACTATCTAATATATATATATATCTGATTCATCTGCAAGCATCAATTAGGTTGACCTAATTAGATGCAACCCTTATTCACCAAAAAAAAATTGTCGACTTCAAGCATGTACAAAATCTTTCCAAAAACAACTCAAATGTGTAGCACACTACAACATGTCAACATGGACCTAAGATATGTCACATATACATCTGAAATACATAAATTAATTCATCATATCACTAACTATCCATTAGGTCAGCTAGAGATAGACCTAATAGAAAAATGCAACAACAGAGTAATGCCAACTCTCCATATGAGCACCTGTGCACACAAGATTCTGAATGTACAACCTTTCAACATCCATAAACCATTGCTCAAAACCACAAGCAATAATAATCATCAGCGGAGGATTGCAAACCAAAATACCAGAGGATAGTAACTGCATACCAGTTCAAATACCAGTGTAGAATACTAGATCAAACTTGGACTTAACCTTGCAGTTGCAACTCATATAACATGGTGACATCAATGACAACACAAAATATGCAAAATGAGATTTTCTTCTTCATTCTTCCAACAATATCCCCCTTTGTCATTGATGGCAACATGTTGCAAAATTTACAAAACCTCCTATGTACAACACTTCTCCTTATGACATTCTCTCCCCTTTACAAATTTCTCTCCACAACATTCTATCCCCCTATCAATTTTCTCTCCCCCTTTGACATCAAGGACAAAGGGAAGTCCAAAAAATATGAAAATTGAAAAAACATTACCTGGAGGATGGTAAGCCTTGAAGCTCCTTAAGAATACCTTGCCAAGCTGCCTTTCCATTCTCCCAATTCTTCTTAGCAACAATCAACATTCTGTTTAGAGATTCCAATTCTACTAGACTTTCTTCTGCATCATCCAAAGTACCAGGAGTCAGATTTATCTTTTCTAATTTCTCCACACTTGCCAGAGCATTGACAACTAGGGTGTACTCCACTCTTACAAGGTCACCTATCTAATCAAATCTTTTGATGATATCTTCCTTTTTCTTTTGTAGAATAAAGAATTTGTCTCTATGAGTAGAGATAGCATTCTAGGTTGTCCTGTCTCTATCCTTAGATGCGTTGTAGGTACTGGAGACAACAGACAACTGAGACTCAATGGATTCCATGAGATCCTTGATGTTTTGAGTGGTATCTGACCACTTTAAGCAATAAATAACTTTATCTACACAAAGGAATCAATAACTTACTCTAGTGCATCACTCACAGAAGAACAATAATATGAAATATGCATCACTCACATTAGTATAAGTATAGTGAACATTTCCTATTCAAATATAAGTATAGTGAAGGAAATTTTTTTCTATGATATGCATACAATCACCCATAAAGATGTGTCATTCACACAGAGCATGAGAGGCACATTATTGCACAAGTATCATTCTCATATAATACATATGTATACATAATTTCACTAATAACAATTAAGCATACAAGATTCATCACCTCAATCACTTCTGCCTTGTCTAATAGATAGATCAAGATATTTATCTAATCAACTTCTATCATGAATTACTAATGAATATTCTTAATACTTCTAAACCTTGCACTTTCATATGATCTCGTGGATTCCACTAAATCCAAATCCAGTAAGAATAAGGCATTTCTCAACAATGAATTTTCCCAAAGCCTAGTACTGCTACAAACATTCTCGCCTTTAAAACATCCCTCTTAGGTTTCCTACCTCCGAGAAGGCTCAACCAATACTTATCCATTATTATCAACTTTATTTACTTCACAGGTGTTTTTTTTCCTTCTTCCTCATATCAAAATTTCATCTTTTCTCCTTTCTTTGTATCTTTCAACTCATCTTTTCTCCTTTTCTTGTATCTTTCAACTGATTTATCCTTTCCATCATCTGAGAGATCTCTCTTCACAATATATTTCTCTTATTAATTCACTTTTATTGCCACATCATCATTCATGGGTTGTCGCCATATTTTATCCATTTTGGGCTTACTTCAAATAATACTATATATTATCCATCTTGGCTTACTTCAAATAGGCACCATCACTCTTACTAGAAATACTTATGAAAATGCGACTAAGGCAAAGAGGTCTTACACCTGTAGATTTCTTGAATGATCGAACTACATCTAAACTTCTAATTGGTTTCAATTAACCATTTAAGAATCACCAACTTATCAAAAGAATCTCGACCCACAACTAGGGTTCTCTATTCAATACAAAGATTCATATACTATAATGCAACCTAAGCATAGAAGACTCGAGGCTTGAGTGTTGAACTTGAGTGCTCTAATACCAAAATGTAAGGTTCAAAAATCTCACTTACTAAATTATAACCCTTAATTTCCAAGATAATTTAATAGAATAAAATTTATTATAAAAAGGTGCAAAAAAGAGGAATAATTAAATTACTTCATATTCATTTTAAAAAGAAATTCATACATTAATGAGTTAATATGTATATTAGCAGAAGGCCATGCTTTTACATAATCTAGCCATGAAGGCTTACACCAAGATATGCAATACACATAGTTTCAAATACATTAATGCAAATTAAAGAAACAACAAGATCATCAATGCATCCAAAAAATAACCATAACACAAAGAATTTCATGAGTGGAAAACCCTTGTAGGGATGAAAAACTACTCGTAAAAATGCCTCACTAGCGGAGCCGCATTGGCTACAAAATCTCACTGGTTACAAGATGCCTCACTGCTAATGATCATACTGTGTCACTGATATGACCATTCATTACATATTTATGGATATCATGAATAACACACATAACAAGAAACATAAGGAAGTTCTTCTGGGTATGTGTAGGATCATCATGGAAAAAATAGGCCCTTAAGTGGCAAAAAATTTAGAAAAATTAGAGTTAGAAAAATTGACGTAAAAAATTTGAATAAGTTATCTATATTATTTCAAAAGTATGTAAGAATAGAATCTGTAGCAAATTGCATGTAGTTTCTAAACTACTAGGTTTATTTTAAAAAAAACTACTTGGTGAAAATTTGAAATTTTAATGCAGTAGTACTTAATTTCAAGGAAAAAAAAGTAGGTGTTTGTCTGACCACCCTAACCACAATAAAATGATAATATTATTTTATAAAATTTTAGATGTAAGTAGAGGACTCATGTCTCGATGTGATGCATATTTTTTTGTAATTTTTTTCCAAGTAAATAATAAATTATGAAATTTTTATTACAAATTTTAAAAAATATAAAAACTCATATGTCTGACCACCTTAACTTGGTCAAAAATTCATGAAATTCAATTTTTTTTAAATCCTATAGTATACAAAGCATAAAATGTGACACATGTTTTGGATTCAAAAAATGTGATATTGTTTGAAAGCTATAGATGCTTTTCAATTAGCTTATCAATCAAGACTTTAGTCATAATTCAAATAGAAAATGAGCAATAATTATTTATTAAATTCAAAGTAATGCATAATTTATATTGGTGGAAAGCTGAGAATCTCCTTTAAAAACTCTTTTCATTTCATCAATTTTGGGTAAAAAGAAAGTCATCAACCACATACCCTACACATACCCATCATATCACCACTTTTTGGCCCATCATGATCTTGCACATACCCTTTTACAAGTCACATAAGTTTACAAACAACATTTTCAAGTTTCACCAATGCATCATCCTTGCATATGAAATTAAGGTAATGCCAACACTATCATGAATCGCTCCCAAGTATTTTCAAATAAGATAATTCTACCTCCCATGATCTCTCAAATATCACACAAGTACACTGAAAGCCATAAGCCAATCACATAAAGCTTCATGAAAGTAATCTTAGGCCTGCTAGAATGCACACATGCCTATGCAATTATGACAAGAAAGTTTACTTCTAAACTCATTGATTCATAGAGGGTTCAAAAATAAGAGAATAAAACTATAAAAGAGTTAAGAAGGTATAGCTCATGTATGTATGAGAATACATATAGAAGTTAGTGAAAATATATGAGTATACATTCTTATGCAAATAAATCTCAAGATCAACTAAGTGAGGGAATTCCTAATTTCTCCGTACGTACATGATAAACCATGATGCATGAGAAGAATGCCATCCTTAAACTTTAATAAGGTAAGGTATGATTTAACATTTATTTATCTTTTTATAAAATCCCTAATTGATTCCCATTACATAATATGCATAGATTAATTGCAATCTACATCTATATATATTGATCAAGTGTTATAAAATATCTCAAATTTCATATTCAAATCTTTAATTTTGTTCTCCTATATGAATTTCATACTTAGAATATTTTTCTTCAATGGAATATATTAAATATTATTTTTAAATTAAATATAATAACTTAACTTGATTTCTATACTTTGTTAAATATTTATTCTTTCTAAAGTACTCTTATATTTCCAGGGTTCGCTATTTGATTACATAATGAGACAAGTTCTAGAAATTTGTAAAATACAGATACTGCCATTCTTGACTATGCATTGCAAATCGTAGATTATGATTATGAGGTTTATTAATATGGTTTGTGCATTTAAATATGCTCTCTTTCTCTCTCTATATTTATGAAGTTCCATTTGAACACCAGTTGGGGCATAAATTCAATTCATGAGTTGAAATATGAGGGCTCTTAATTGTGAAAATAGCAATGTGACCTTTGAATTACAAATTGAATTATGAGCTTTGATTGGAACAAAGGTAATGAACATGGTTTGAAGTATGAGATACAATCACTTTGTTTTACGTTAAAAACCTTGCTATGAAGGTAGGACGAAACACAAAGTGAGCCACATCTACAAGGGATAGTTAAGATCTGTGGACTGCATGTTGATTGTGACTTTAAACCCAGTTTACTATGAGCTCAACCATGAATTGTGAACTTGAAATTGGATATTGAACAAGGATCCCTAACGACTTGCGTAATAAACAATAAACTATAATTAAAAATTCCACCATGAACTTAGTTTAAATGTGATCATGGTGACTAATATATTGTAGGACAATGATATCATTAGTTTATGAAAGATATACAAGAAACCTTTAACAAGACAAGATTGTTCTAGGATTTGTAATGTTGATACTAAAATTTCCTTCACTATTTCGACTTAACTAAGATTGGAAGCTAGGTCTAGTTACATAGATGAGTCAAAGTTTAGTCAATGATCATTAAAATAGTATTATTGAATTATAAAATTCTTATTGAAAATGGGGGTCATGACATCAAAATTCAACCTATCCAACATCTCACCTCTCTAGAAGATGTAGTTAGGAAATTTTCTTTATGCTACCACCCAGGAAGAGATATTACAAGAACATGTCCAATATGTGGAGTAGATACAATAAGTCATGGATACACTCTAAGGGTCCATCCCACATTTTTCCTTGGATACATACCTTTCCTTATCGCAACAACTCAAGAAATTGGTGGCAGGCCTACAGGAAGAATTGGGTGTTGAAAGGGACAATATAAGAAAGGAGGCTCAATAGGAGCTTGTTGGTGCTCCAAATATCAACAGACCAATTGAATCCTATAGACTTAGCCAATATCTTATGCTCATATTCAAAGGTTGATTTGGACAACTAACAAGATTTAGTCAAAGACTGAGATCTTCTGCACTTCTGGTTCTGCAGAACCAAGGTGGGTCAACCTATACAATGCCTAAAACTTAATTCACTTACACAAAAACATTGATTTTTATAGTAGATAAATCCCAATGAAATACACTAAGGAAAGCATTAACAACCTCAAATCTGGCTAAACTCTTGGTATAATCAACACTAACTCAGTAATTGGGAGGAAAAACACTAAACTTCAACCAAACAACAAGTATTTAAAATGATTTTGAATTTAGACTTGTTTCTGAGATGCATCAAGCTGAACTATATATCAGTGCCTAATTTTAGGTCATGGAGTCAAATACATAAAGATAATTCATCAGCAAACAACCTTCAACTAGTGGATTTAAAATTTCTGATGCATTGCACCAACAGATCCTCTCCTATTATCAATCAAATTCTTCTTATCAGATCGAACCTGCACACTTGAAATCACAATCATCTGCTTAAAGCATTTTAACTATTTCATTGAAACAAAACAATGAATAGAAAAAACAATCTCATGAAATTTGAGATGACAAACTCAAAGATACTTTGTATTATTGAATTCATATGACTAAATGTGTACAAATATGGAGACAATTTGAAGACATTCATGAATATGGAAACACTTTGAAGAAATTCATGATTTATTTGCACAAACTAGCTGATATTTGCTCATGAAATCAAAATTTACAGCTTATAGACTCAAATTATGACTTAGAACTCAACATTTTCTATCTAGCCAGCCCCATACAAGAATTTAGAACTCTAGAACAATGAGAGAAGAAAAGAAGATATAGAAGAAATAAATGTTCTAGAAGAAGATCTATAGATGCCACCTGGTAGCTCCATTCCCATTGATCAACAAAAGAAAAGCCTCTCTCTTCTCTCTGCAACAAACAAAGTTTGCCTCCAATTCTACCTTTGTCCAAGTTTTCCAGCAAGAGAAAATTTTCCCATGTGAGGAATTTCTCATCAAATTCACTCAGCTAAAAATATCTTCTGTGAAAACCTCTCGTGAAAACTTTGTTTCTTCACTTTGTCTTGCTACATTTGCTACACTTTATGAAAAGTTACTTTCACATTTATGTGCCCAACACATAGTTTCTGTTCACAAAGTGAATAAATTCACTTTCCTCTTACTTTCCTTTTGCTGCACATTAATATTTAGCTAAGCACAAAATATTTTCACTTTATGTCAAAATAAAGTGAAAGGCTTGTAAATATTAAACCATGGGCTTAATAAAAACTTTCGCCTTCATTCACGTACATTGTTTTATCTCCAACAAATAAAACTCTCTATTTAAAAATGTTTTCATTAAAATTTGAAGGCACCTTTCGACTCCATTGGGTAAAATATTTTATCCATTTCCCATGCATTTTAATCCAATAAAACAAATATTATCCCTACCATTCTAAACAAAATAATCGGGCCCATTAAAGTCTTCACTTTATATATTATGCTCATGGCAATTAAATGGGGCCTCCTCCTAAAATATATCTTCATCAGACAAATGGAGGATCATTATTTTAAAACCAATAGTGAATGCCCACTTAAATTATGTTGGGCCCACATAACATTCACGACACATTCCCGCTATCTCGCAAGAATTAACAGGCTTGCATTTTGGGATCGCTAGATAGCGGGGAATTGGGCAAATGATTTTAAATTCCTTTAAAATCTTTTCCTTTTAAAGTTTTCTTTGGTTCGTTAAATACCCTCACCTTATATAATAAACAACGTTTATTAAAAACAATGAAACCTTTCACATGCCTTTCATCTGCTCGGGCCCACACCTGCCACGTGACAGCATATCACTCATCATGTGGGTTTTAACCATCATGCACCTTCAAGGTGTGAGCTAGCGGGGGATAGCCCGGATGTGGCTGCATCTTGCATTCATTTTCCACTGTTTATCCTCCTTTCAGTATTTTGTTTGCCCTAGTCTTCCTTTTCACGTTACTCTGCAATTTCATCATGGCGGCTACAATGGCATTCCGTGAGACTACATTTGTTTAGAGGATTCACCTAGGCTGAATACCACATTTCTAGTAGAGCTGGATTGACACCCTGCGTCCTTCATGCTTCTATGCCAGCACACTTCCATCAAACAATCTTGATTCAACTTGTATAGTGGTCGCTTCATTGAGCTGGTGTGTAGATTTCTCCTCTATCGAGCCTCCTTCTCCCAAGATGATCTCCATGTCACTAGCGCAAACTCTCCATAGGCTCTATTCAGCTTTGGTGGATGCACCACGCCCTTAAAATGATTTGAGCTTTTTCAACAAATCCATCCTAATATATGATGCTGGGCGCGACATCTGTTACCAAACACATTTGTTTGAAAGTTTCTAAAGTCTTTCATAGTCTATTTAGTGTGTTAGCCGCCCTCCATGATGCCCGTGTCAATACCCAGAGCATTTGCTATGTTTTGTCCACCTCGTACAGAGGCATTTTGTCCATCAGGAAGCATGCCTAGTTCGTGCCACTTCCTTTGTTCTTTGCATTTGCTATGAAAGTTGCTAAAGCCTTTTCAATGCTCCATTTTGTGCATATTTCTAGCATAATGGTATTAGTTGCATTTGCTCTGCAAATTATGACCATCATCTCTTACTCTGGCGCATCATTTAATTGACCCTAGTTCAATGGGTAATGGCTGCTCTATCCACAGTATCTATACTTCTATTCTACTCCCAACAACCCATTCTACAACATTTTCCAGAGAGTTTCTAAAACCATTTTCAAAAGAACCATTTTATGCATATTCTATTTTTGGCATTCCCTGTGGCTGCATTTAGCGTGGGCTTTCATGCTTTGGCATCTCCTAGCACCCTCTCTTCATGGCTGCGCCCCATTCTTTAATTAGTTATCATCGTTCTACCTCAATGAATGCAAAATCTTCCTTCTCCCAGTGCGAGGGCACTCCTCTTCCTGCAATGCTTGAAAGTTTCTAAAGTCTGTTCAACATTCATTTTATGTGCTGCACCCTTTTCAGCGCATCTATTCTGTGCTTGAGTGGTCTAAAGATATTAAAAGACCCCTTCAACATGCTCGATGGTGCCCTTAAAGATGAGTTGTCCATTGCATTTTCTCAGAAATTTCTAAGGCATTTTCAATGAGTTCTCCATTTCATCCACTTTAGATGCCTTTTGCTCTATACGTTGAATTCTTCCCATCAAAAAAGAGTTTAAACAAAATTCTATTATTCTTAATGCTTTGATAGATGCTCATACCTTGTTTCACATTCATTCTCTGAAAAGAGAATATGAAAGGCTGTGTGGGCATTAAAAATGAAAGCATGATTTTGCATTCATTTCTCAATGTCAAATAATTTCTCATGCCCTGTTTATGCTATCGACACATCCACTGGATTGATCCCCTTTGCCATATCATTTGATCTCCTTCTGTAATGACTTTTTCTTTCAACTGCCACCTCATGATATTGCAATTTTAATAGCATGAATGAAAATTCATTCCTCATAGACTTTGGGAATGGGGAAAAAAGCATTCACTTCAAGGGGAGAGAACAAAGCCTTTGTCTCAGAAAGTTCATCTCATAATAATGGCTTTTCTCCACAGTGCCTCAAATCATTGTCTTCATTGGCATTTGAAACTTCATTGAAGATAGGCTTCTTCATATTTTCAGATAAATTCATATTACATGAATTCCATATCAAGTTTAATCTTGTGTTTCCCTTTAACCATGAAGGACAATCTCTAAAATAATCCCAATTTACAAGTGAATTGTCAACCTGAGAATTCCTTGAAACTGATTTATTTAGTGCAGCCTTGACTGTATCCTTTGTATCTAAAACTTGTTCGTTCACAATTGAACAATGACCTTGGTTCTCTTTTCACCAAGGCACTCATAATTAAGAGGATATTCCACCTTCATAATTGTGAAAAGCATGTCGGGCCCCATGTGGCCCGACTAATTTTTTTTCATTTTCAAACAACTTTTTCTTTGAATTGAGTAATCAAAACTTCTGAATGCATTTGAAGTGAAAAAATGAAATCAGTTGTGATTAAAACTTTGCTCTTTGACCTTTTTTCAAAATGGTGAAAATTGGCCAAGTTGGCTCTGGAATCGGCTTGGGAAACTGGTCAAACAACCTCCTAGAGCTATGAAAACTTGCAAGAATGTAGACATTCAGTCCAAGAATGGAGTGCAAAAGACGGATTGGAGAAATCAATCACGAGGAAAAATTTATTAACTGTCAAAGTTGCTTACTCGAACTTTCTGCAACAATAGGCTGTTCAGAACCAATTAAAACTCATGAAATCACATCATATAAAATACCAAATAAATTCTTGGCGAGCTTCCACTGGACACAGTAGATCATTTTGGTACAGAGAACACATGTGAAAAAGGGCTTAGCTTGAATCATCACTCATGAAAAGATATTAAAGGTAAAAGTTGACCTCCCAGAAAGGTTTCTGGAAATGTAGGTGCAAAATTGAACAAATTGTGTTTGATTTTGATTTGTTAAAAATAGCAAATCAACTTATGAGACTCTAAAACTTGACATGGGAGTTCATGAACACATGGAGAATCAAGAGCAACAATAATTTCTACTTGATAGTCATCTGGTTGCAAAATGCAAGCTCAAACGGGAGGCTACTTTGCAAAATTGAAAACTTGCAAACAAGATAAAAGTAACAAAACCCTCTAGCTTCACTTTTCGAAACCCTGAAAAAAATCATTGTGGGAAGCTGAAAATTGACATGCATACTCACATAGGACACATGAGTGTGTACAAATGGGTTTTGCACAAAAATCAACAGGCGTCAAATTACGACCCTCCAAAGTAGGTCACTTAGGCAAATTCTTCAAGTGCACTTCTAAAAGTGCGGAGGCAAATTTTTTGAAATGGGCACTTCAAATTTGCAAAAATTGAGAGTGCCATTAGAGCTCACAGAGAAGAAACCATAAGATTTTAAAAAGAGATGTGGTTCCACACACTCCCAAATAGAAACACAGATCAAATAATTGGGAGATTGTATCTAAGAGGTTGAAGTGGTATACCAACTTTCCTTACAGTGGCCCAATACAACAAAAAACCTCCACAACTAAATGATTAAAATTGAATACCAGATAGCACAAGTGACATATGATCCACTATAGGACTCAATCGGAGCAATCAAGGATCAAGTGGAGAATCTTCACATCCAGCTGCAATAGCTCCATACTCAAAGCGAGCTAGTAAAGGAACAAATACAATAGTTGAGGGAGACCATCAATAGTGAGTTAAGATTCCTCCAACTAAGTTTTAAAAAAGCCAAGTAGATCAATTTTTTTTTTTTTGATCCCAACTAATCTCTGGGAAGCAAAGCTGACATTAGCCCAAATCTAGGGATAAATGGGTACCCTACTCCAAGTACAGGTGCATTGGAATTTCACCATGGCCAGACTAGAGATACAATACCAATACATCCTCTCCAACTAAGCATTATTTCTTGAAGAGAAAACATCATTTTACAAGGGGGATGATGTCAACAAGTCATAGATAAGAGCAAAACTTACCACAGGTGACCAAAAAAGGTCTACAGTACTAGGAAAATGCACTAGTTGTAATTAGGAGTCATGTCCCTTCAACCAAATATATGTATATATGATGTAAAATCATATGCGGTACAAATAGAATATAGAGTATAGCATGATAGATAGAAAGATATAATACTAGAGTAGAGATTAAGACCTACCTTTTGTACTTGATTATGATATAATATAAATGAGTTATAAGGATTATATATGTATGTGATGAATGTATGAATATTTATTTTGATGTTGATGTGATGTATGATAAGTATTCACTCTAGAACCTTACCATAGATTCTTTTTTATCTTACTATAGCCTTTGGGGTATAAACAAACTACACAAAGAGTGCTTGGGTATAGATCTTTGGACTGCACTTTCCCCATTTCTCTTGTCAACAATTCCCTCAGTATGTTTTATGATAGAATAAACCAATAATATTAGCCTTTTGCATCATCAATTGCCAAATTTTTATCTTTACATTTGTTATGTTATTCTTTTTTTTACCTTTTTACATATTTAGTAACTTTATATTTTTGGATGCTATGTTAGTTGTCAATATTTCCACATAAATGTGGAAACATTTCCATCTATTATAAAATTTAAAATAATTTATCTACCTCTATGGTTTTTGAAGTATCTGGTAAAATAATGTTTTTAGTTAGTGAGTATGTGGTAACACCTTTTTTTGTCAAACAAAGACCTCTTTATGGTATATTTCTTTATAGTTAATGATAAAGTCAATTGATGTGATGGGTTTTCTTATGAATTTTATAAATATCTCTAGGATATGATTAGTATTGATTCATACAAGGTTTATTTGGAAGATTATCATTGAAAATCCTTAGGAAATATTATCAACAAAGGAAATATTGAGTTCATACATAAGGATGGAGAGTTAAAGGATATCTAGAATTAGTGATTGATCACCTTTCTTATTGTCTCCTATGTAAGACCCCATCTTTTGTGGTCTTGTTGTTTCTATGAGTCATTGGTGGTTTATGTCTAATATCTTATGTTCTTTATGTTAGATATTATACATGAGTGATAGTTGTTGCTATACATCAAAGATGTTCATATTTTGATTGTTAACGGATATGGTAAACCAAGTAATCCTATCTAACTAATGGTTGTTGGGTTTTCTTGTGGTAACCAGATGGGTTTCATTCCTTGTCTATGTAAGTATGCATTGATTGAGATGTTCAGTTATTGATAGTATTATTATGTATATCATATGGATTATATTATGTTAGGTGGGGCATGTGCAGGATCATGGTATGCCAAAAAGTGGCAATGGAGAAAAAAAACGTGTTTCTACGACTCAAAAACGCGAAAATGGTGAGTTGACTTTTTGGGGCTCGGGTGATTACCGAGGTAGAGGGAAAAAGTAGATTTAAGAATCGGATATCCGATCCAAATCGGATATCCGATTTGAATCGGATATCCGATTTGGATTGGATATCCGATTTGAATTGGATATCCGATTTGGATTGGATATCCGATTCTGTTGACACATATATATACAAACTTTCGGGCGACCAAAACTCATTCACATTTGCATTCGGCTCAACCGCGGCGGGCGCACAGTGGAAATCGCAAATCAGATATCCGATTTGAAATCCATCTCCAACAGGTAAAATTCTTGATTTTTTATTTGCTCTAATCAAATTTTCAATTAGATTTGTTTAATTTTAGTTTTTTTTTTTCAAAATAGGGTTTTTGGTAGATTTTTGTAAAAAACTAGGGTTTTTGTTGGATTTTAAAAAAAAACTAGGGTATTTTTATACTATTTTGGAAAATAAGTTTCCCCTCCCACAATAATGCCTTCTATTCCCAATTTTACACCTCCAATCATAGCATCAATGATGGAATATAACAATGGTTTAAACTCAAGCTTAGGAATTTCTAGTGAAAATTATAATAGTTTTGTCCCTTCACCTATAACACCTTCATATTCATCACCCCTCCTAAACATGAAATATAATATCCCACCATTCCTCCATACTAGTTCACCATACTTGAAAAACTCTCACAACATGTGGCCCAATGATTTTGTGATAAATCAACTTTTTTATTTAAAGCATGAGATTATTACAACAACAAATTTCAAACTTAAACCAAAATCAAACCAATAGTAAACATCCAAAATACCTTACACATAGTTCATTAATGTTCACTATTTTAAATACACCTATACTACAAAAACATTGAAATACCTCGCTTTGGAAAGTACAATGGTAAAAAATATCCTAATAACCATTTG